>ML324809.1:4997-23553 GCA_005239505.1 Nicotiana paniculata | reverse complement strand
ATACGTTGAAAACACTTGATGGCATGTGAGAAAGGCATGTGGTAGATGGACCATTTTCCACAATATCATAACCTTAATGATTCATTTACAGTATGTACATTATTCCCCCTATTTTGATGGATAGCGTGGGAACTTCAAAAATATTTCTTTCGTTAGCATACTGCAAAAATGAATGTCAATGTGCTCGCCGCCTGTATTTCTCAAATCTCTTCATCGGCACTGGCATAAATTCAACACCCCTTTCCATTAATGTCGTTGCAGCTGCAGACCATTCAACAAACCTCTCCGCCATTTGCTTGAACGACATCCGCACCATGGGTGTGACAGGCAATCCTCTTGCCGACTTCAATAACCCGTTGAAAGACTCTAACACGTTTGTAGTCAGAATTCCCCATCGTCTGCCACCATCCGCATGCAAAGTCCACTTTTCAGGGTGATGTCGCATGAACCAACAATAGGCTGCCTCGTCTTCTTTTCTGATAGATTCCATGTGCCTCCGAAATTTATGCTGTTGGTGGTCTGTTGCTGCCATCCACATCAAATCATGTAGATCCTTGTTGGGATATGCCTTCTGGAAATTGGCCTTAAAGTTCCTCACACAGTAACAGTGGTATGCATAAGGTTCTTGCCATGCAGGCAAGTTCTCCACAGAACTTAAGATACCACCGTGCCGATCAAATATTAGACAAATACCATAACGCTGTTTGACAACGTGCTCTTTCAAGTGGTTCAAAAACAGCGTCCACGTCTCTGTGCTTTCATTAGCACAAACAGCAAAAGCTATAGGAAATATCTGTCCATTAGCATCTACTGCCACGACTATCAATAGCTTGATATCGTGCTTTCCATAGACATGAGTGCCGTCTATGGATATTACGGGCCGGCAATGTGAAAATCCATCAATTGCTGGTTTAAACGCCCAGAACACGTAATTGAATATATATTCTGGTTTTTCCGGACTCCGCTCAAGCTTCCGTTCAACAACCGTCCCGGGGTTAAAGTGCTGCAGTGCGACCATGTACTTTGGCAGAGATGCAAATGACTTATCCCACTTACCGTAGACAATTTCAAACGCTCGTTTGTGCCCGAGAAATGCCTTTCTTTTGGTAATGGTATGCCCATATTCTTGGTGGACTGATGCAATGCACTCTTTGATTTTATACCTTATGGACGGTTCGAGGTGCGGAATAAGTACAAGAGAAATCAAGTCAATATCCAAGTTAAAGTGATTCCCGTTGAATGTGTCCATTTCACATGTGTGGGTGGGAATGTATTTACCCACTTTCCACAGACCTGTCTTCTTCTTGGTCGCACGCAACATCCAATGACATGGACAAAATCACCTACGGCAAACAAACTTGTATACCAGCAGACTTAACTCCTATATCTGCATCTCACGACACTCTTTTACGTTGTGCATTTTACAAGCCTTGCTTACACGCGCTTTATCAGGAAAAAGCATGACCTTTGCAAGCACCGTTGGTCTAGACTCATCCCACATTGTTGTCCGAATTTTATCAAAATCCCTTGTGAGAGCTTCCACATCCGGCATGCTTGGCAAGTTATTAATGTAAGGAATATCTCTTAAATGAAACAGAACTTCGGACTCGTACACTCTTCGTCTGGGGGGGAGGGGGGAGGGGTTGGAGCATACTCTCTCTTCAAATTAGGTCCTTCCTCCTCATCCTCCTCATCACCATCCTCACGAGGAAAGGGTGTCTCGTCTCCGGATTCATCGGCATTGTTGTCGAAATCACTGTTCTCTTCCTCACTCTGTGCATCTGCCAGATCCCGATTTAATACGTCATTTTCGGGCGATTGAGTGAGTACGGGTGGTTCAACTTGTTGGTTTTCACTGCACAACCAACAAAAATATAAGCTACTGAAATTAGTAAATACTTTCCGTATAGCCATATCACTTCACTTACAAGTCGTAATGTGATGAAATTCCATGATGGACGTTTTCAATTAGGTGATGACTACCGGATGGACCACTTGTACAATTCATATTCGGCTGGTACCCCCTGTTAAATGAGAGTTAATAAAAATTTAATACACCAAAAATGTACATAATTAACACAAATGAAAATTGAAGTTTACCATTCGTCTTGTGAATTATGGAAAGCAGGATAGAAATTATTTTCTCGCTGCTCATTCTCCGATGGTGATAAGTTTAAATCAAGGAAAACTCTTTCATCCGGAACCTGTTCGGTAAAAACTGCTCCAGAATAACCACCCGATGACTGGGGGGTATCCCTACTACGCGCAACCTCGTTTTTGGGAACGTCTTCGACCTTGACGTACATCTCCAACATTGTGATTACAAGAAATTCCCGGCATTATCCGGAATCCTCAGAAAATCACTCAAAGTTTCATCATCGTCGATGTTAAACTCTGAGTAAAAAAGCAACCCCTTGCGGAGTGACAGAATAGAGATAACTTCCGGTTAAGTTAAGAATCACTGAATGTTTCCTCACACTCATTTTTTTGCATAACAACGATATCAATTTATCGTACTCCATTGTAAGTGGCAATTTAACATGACACTGTGCAGGTAAACTTCACCCCACAGAGTTATTCTCCATCACAACCTCACCCTCCCAATACAATGAAACTCTTATTCTACGCTCTTCAGACATAATGAAAAAATGCTGGAGAATTTAACAGCAAGAAACGTTTGAACGACACTTAAAAAAATTTTTGAATGATTTTTCTTACAATCTTAACCTCTTTATATAGGAAATGACTAGCCAAGAATTTTTTTTTATGTATAGCGCCCAAAAACTGGGCGCTATACGCATTTGAATTATTGTATCCAGAAAAAGAAACAAATTAATAAAAAAATGGGTATAGCGTCCAGTTTTGGGCGCTATACCTGACTGTGTCAGATTTTGCAGTATAACGCCCAAAAACTGGGCGCTATACATTAACGGCAGAGTTACCGTTAATGTATAGCGCCCAGTTTTTGGGCGCTATACCTGACTGTGTCAGATTTTGCAGTATAACGCCCAAAAACTGGGCGCTATACATTAACGGCAGAGTTACCGTTAATGTATAGCGCCTAATTTTTGGGCGTTATATATACTTTCGTTGTCTTTTTTCCCCACTTATTTTGGTTTTTTATGTAAAAAAGAACCACATTTTGGTTCCGGACTCCAAAGATAAGTATACAAATGGAAGATATCATTAGTATGGTGTAATTAAGTCCCACGCTCAAATATTTTTCTTTTTCTTTTTTGTATTTTTAATTTTTAATTTTTAATTTTCTGTTTTATGTTTTTTTATTTTTCTGCACCACCCACCCACCCCAACTCCCTTTCCTCCTCGCAAAATATTTTTCAACTTATACATTTTAAGGTAAAAGACTTTTATTTGCAAGATAAACATAGTTCTAAAATACGCGTCAAGTTAGGCGGGTTAGACTAAAGCATGAAAGAGGTTACACTCTCAGACAGTGCTTTTCAAGTTACGAAGATTAGTGTAAAAGATGCATATTTCCTATATATATAGAGAGAGAGTTAGGTATCGAAATTCGAATGTATAATGTGCTTTTGTTAATATAATCCGAAATTTTTTTCCTCAATACGAAAAAGAAAAAAAAGAGGAAGAAACACAGATATAGTTGATCATATATATAATTACATCTCGTCTTCTATTTCTTCTGCTATAAAAAAATCCCTAAAGTGATTAAATTTGTAGCTGATTCGCAGATATTTTAGGTTAAATCCCAAATTTATATTGATGACATTTTCAATCGTCCTTCGCTTTGGTTTTTCCAATATACTAGTATTAGCAGTGGTGAAACTAGAAATTTTTTCAAGAGTGTTCAAATTTAAAAGAATTGAGTATTAGTACCCGCGCGATTCGCGGACACACATTTGTGATTTGAGTTATTTGATTTATGTGCAAATAACTTTAAAATATTAATCTTTCAAATAAAATTTATATATAATCATTAAATAAATGTTAATAAAAAGCAGAAATTTCTCAAATCTCTTAAAATTACCCATAATTTCTTGTACATAATGCATTAGCCATAACTTAAAATTATCATATATTCTTGTTTGTTACTTCCATTATAATACATTGTAAATAAAAATATGTTTTTTCTTGTAGTAAATTTTTTTATATACTTTTATTCTTTTATTCTATTGTTCATATTAATGTTTAAATTTATCATAATTTTTCTAATATCTATATTCTTATCTTTATAATTAATTAAGATAGAGGCGTTGTTTTTATCTTTCAATTTATTTATTTTTTAAATTTTATTAATTAAGATAGGGGAAACAATATCTTTACAAAAATATTCACTTTCTTTTCATTCAGATTCAAAAAAAAAAACATTTAATTTAAGTATTAATATTAATATTATCCTAAATTTCCAAATGATTTTATAGTAGTTGGTCACTCGGCTTAACCATAATGCAAATTTTATTCGTCATTATTTAAAATACTTTCTCTTCTCAAAAATCAAATAAGTCTTATACTTTCAAATATTTCTACATTGAAATTATTTATTTATATATTTTTTCTCTTTTTCTTTTAATTTTTTTAATTCTATTTTCATATTAATATTTAAATTTATCGTATTTTTTATATTACCTATATATTTATCTTTATAATTAATTAAATAGATGCGTTGTTTTTTCAATGTAATTTTATAAAAATCTTATTAATTAAGATACAACAGACAATATCTTTACAAAAATATTCACTTTCTTTTCATTCAGATTCGAAAAAACTATATTTTAATTTAAATTAAGTATTAGTATTAATATTATCCTAAATTGTCAAGTGGCTTTATAATAATTTGTCACTTGGCTTAATATATATATGTGTGTGTGCGTGTGTGAGAGAGAGTGTGTGCTTGCATGCGTGTATGTGTGTGTACTCTCTTGGAATTTGGTTTATAAATTTTTCGATTTTTCGAGAAGTTAACAATATTACAAAAACTCAATGTCAAATTAGGAAAAAGCACGTAGGCTTCAAAAAAAATCCTTTCGATGTTGCCCTTTAAATATATATTTCTTGCAAATAACCCTTTTAAATTGATTAAGTTTGTAGCTGATTCGCAGATATTTTAGGTTAAATCCCAAATTTATATTGATGACATTTTCAATCGTCCTTCGCCTTGGTTTTTCCAACAGATTTGGCTGAGGAGGAGAGGATGGTTCAAAATGAGAGCTGCTGTTAGGGACTATAGGAAATGCTTTTATATTTATTTTTTTAAAAATGATGCCCGATATTCATATTAAGAGCGATTAAATTCGTATTAGCACCAGAAAATTTTACATATGAAAAATAAATTATTCTCTGATAAAAGTAATTCCATATTATGAGAAATGACGGTCATAGGGATTTAGTGTTGATGACACGTTATAATAATATTAATAATTAAATTGATTGACTCAAGCCACAATAAATAGGTTATTTATTGCAATAAGTTGAGGACGGCAACTACAAAGGAATTGGCTCCTCTAAAGTTGGAATAGGGGGAAAAGAGAGACAGAAGGCAAAAAGAGGAGTACTACGAATATTTAATATTAATAGAAAATAAAGACTTAAACGTGTCGTTTTCTTTGACTATCGACCACCGACCTCACCCCGGCGTTTTGCCTTCAATGTACCCCGCTCTTTCGGCCTTTCGTTATCTATTTTTTCTTTTATTTTTTGGGACCTTTGTTTTCTCTATAATAATATACTATTTTCCGATGCTTTTGTGTTATTTATAAATGAGTACTTTTCACACTCCATATTCCCAGGAGGTAAAATGAAAAAGAATCTATATTTTATATCATGTGTTATAGTTCAGTTGAACGCAAATTTAAGAACGTAACAACCGTAGATAATAAATTGCATCGAGAAAATATAATCATGATAAAAAATATCACAACAATCTTAATATTTATTTCAAGTATTTGAGTATTACAATCTTTATGAATCCTCTGATTCTTCTTTTCAACCGTAAAAAGAGCTTTTAAGCTTAATCTTGAATTTTATTTTATTTTAATCCAAGTGCTTGAAGCTTGATCTTGATCCTGGCGTACTTTTAATTCAAGAGCTTGCAACTTGTTCTTGAATATTCGTCTTGATCTTTTAATCCTTAGAACACTTGAATGCTTGTAGCTTTTAGAGAAATCTGCAACGTTTGATCCACAAGCTCTCTTTTGCTTCTTGTTATAACTTCTGGTCAGTTTTCTGAGTTAGGAAGATCCCTATTTCTAGTTGTGGGAGGGAAGAGTTATGATAAGAACAAACTCTTTCCGACCAATCAATTTGAAGTGTGACAATACCGTATTGGATTGACCAAAACATGTCACTTGCACATGTGGCGCAGTTTCATCGGCCTTTTAATGTGACTTGGCATGCCTTGTCATTTTGACACGTGGCATGATCTCATGGCTCTTCCGTTTGATTTGGCGCGCCACGACATTTGACACGTGGCACCAAATTGGGCCTCTAGGAAGATGGCATATTGAGTCTAATAAAGTGGGCTCATCATTTGTAGTCCAACTAAATGGGTTAGCCCAATGGATTAATACTTATTTATTTAATCCATATATGTTGGACTTATATAATTAATTCAATTATATTAGCCCGCAATATTTATTTGTTTGGACCAATATCTTGAATTTATAATATAGTCCAAATTATTTTACGGATTTAATTCCGACAAATTTTAAATGCCTACAAATGCCCCCTACTTCAAGATTTGTTGTTTGAATTTAAAAAACTAGGCTTAAAGTAAAGAACTCCATACGTACATATAGTCACGAAAAACATCCCATGCATTGAGTAGTGCATATTATAGGTTTCCAGTTCATGACAACACATGCCATATATTTCAAGGCGAAGTAAAAAAATCACTTTTTACAAAACACAGTTTCCAACAAAATCTTCTTACGATAGGAATCAAATGCCGCCTAAAAGACTTTCCAAAGTTAATATATGACATTCTTTAATTTATCCTAGTTAAATTTAGTTGTTTTTTAGAAAGCAAACAACCTACAAATTTTACACAATAAAATAACTAAGATCCTTTTCTTCAAGAGTAGCTCATGCACGTATGATCGATTTAATTCCCACCGCCGCACAGTTTCATCCTCAAGCATCTTAAATCCAACTAGGGATCAAATTCCTTACCAATTTTAGTTTGGACACATAAGGATTAAGTCAACCGCCTTTATATAGCAAATCCCACACCGGCCCATGACTTGTTAACGTGCCCTCTCCAAATCTATATAAACCCCACGTACTTGCATTTGTTGAGTATCAATTGCAATACTAGCAAGTCACTTGAGTCTATTTTTTGGAGTCTGAAGCATTAACGCGTAGGTAATTTCTTCTTATTTTCTGGTGCTTTTTTCCCTTGTTTTACTTGTTGTCTTCTTTTCTTGTTTTTAGAAGTAACTACGTAAAACTACGAAGTCCTTTATAAGTTCGAGACAAAGGCCTTTAAAAGTTCGTGATGAAGATCTTTAAAATTTGCGGCGGAAAATCATAAAAGTTCACGATGAAGACCATTTAAGGTTCACGGCGAAAAACCATAAAAGTTCGCGATGAATACCTTTAAAATTTATGGCGGAGACCCATAAAAGTTCGCGCAAAATTCTTAAAAGCTCATCAAGATCTTTAAAAGTTCATAGTGAAGAGACATTTAAGAGTTTGCGGTGAAGACCTTTAAAAGCACGCTATGAAGACTCTTAAAAATTCGTGGTAGAAATCTTTAAAGTCGACAATAGGGACTCTTTAAAGTTCGTCGCGAACACCTTCACAAGCACCCTTAAAAGTTCGAAACGTACGCCTTTTAAAAGTTCGGAACGAAAACCTTAAAAATTCGAATTCCTTTAAAAGTTCGAGACGAACACCGTTTGCAACGGAAAAAAATCTTTTAAAATAAAAGTCCGACACAGACATCCCTTCTTTTTTTTTACGTTTGAGGCGAAATTCTTATTTTTACTTATCCATGCTCTCTTTCAAGATTGCAATTATTACTCTTCCCTTTTAACTTAGGTACTAACAATTTTTTTATGCAGGTTGAACATGATTTACTTCAGAGACTCAGCATCCTGTTCCTCCACGTCCAAGTAACTTGTAATTTCATAGCACAAGGATAGTAAAATGGATACCAGATTACTAATTGATACACCACTGACCGACTTATATGAAGCTTTGTGGCCATCCTTGTAAAATCCATTTCGTTTGGTAGATTGGACCTTTGAAAACACCAAACATAAATTCAATACATGGACTCTCTGTTCCCCTTATCACAAATTTAAAAATGTGCAAGTTCCCTCTTATGCTTAGGACGACGAATCCTTAAATGAGAAGTATACGAGAGTGATTCCTTAACTTTTGGTGGCGAATTTCATTATATCCCCGGCTATTGGGAGTGGACCGAAGATATTCTTAGTAGGAATCATCGAGCATTGAGGGCCACCAATATTTACGATGATGTCTATGCCTCATTGTTTACTTATGATCATTCTACAAGTATCATGCAAGCCTTTTGTGAGGCTTGGTGTCATCTAACAAACACATTACTTACCTCAAGTTGGAGAGTTATCCATATCCCTTTGGGATTTTTGCACTATTGGGGGTCTTCCTTTAATGGGGTCTCCTTATGAGGAAGTTATTCCAAATACTCGAGAACTTACAGGTGCTTACGACAAGGATAAAATGTTCCGTCCACAAGCCTGCCAACAATTGTTTGATGCATATCACCAACTCTAAGTGGGAAATGCTAAAAATCATAACGTCCCTATAAGAAGATGGATCGAGTTTTGGAGAAAAAAGGTTTTAAAGTATGAATAACCTCCAGCGAGAAAAGAAAATAAGCCAGCTCGTCCCAAATCAACACACAACCCTACTGGAGCCATAGGTAAAATGGTCAATTGGTCGAAAGTTGAAGATGCATTATTTGTTAAACTTGGCGTTGAAAGTGACAAGAAAGACGAAGTATACTTGGCTGCTTTTTTATCATGTTGGTTATGTGTCTTTGCGCTCCTTACAAAGAAGGCGACTTTATTCGGCCTGAGACTTTCAAGATTGCAAGCCTTCTAGTGTGTGGGCAAAGAATTAACCTCGTCGTTCCAGTCTTAGCTAGCATTTACAGGGGATTAAACATAATTTCAAATGGCTCACCACTCGATTCTTCTAGAGTTTACTTTCGAATTCATTATGTGTACGGTTGGTTTGACTGCTACATCAAGACTCATTTTGCTATAACAAATAGGTCGGCTACTCCTCTGATGGACATATACTTAGGTGAGGGAACATCGAGATACTTTGGGAATGATGACGCGAGAAAACGTATTCATGGAGGAGAAAGTGTCGTATGGACTTCCACAATGCCAAGCAATCCTCAACGATATTATTATCGTGATGATGGAAACGAGGAAGAGTCCGAGTCAAATTATTTTATGAGTATTCGCTCGAATTACCTTCCTTTGAGAAATGGATCGACCTTCATCATAGAGCCTTATAGCCCTCATTGTTTCAGTCATCAATTCGTTTTTTATCAAGACATCCTCGGTTGCTTGGATCAAGATTTTCGTGAGTGCTCTTTAGACAAAGGATTGAAACTTTTACGAATTTGTGTTTTGTCTAAAAGTAGGTCAAATGCCATATTTCCCTCTATTATGCCCAAGATAAAGAAGCATGTCTCGTCGGATTATAAGTCTTGGTGGGAAAGAGTGCATGGACGCTTCCTTGAAAACCACTTGAAATCTTTGGTGAATACCGCTGGACCAGTTACTACTACGCCTTCAGAGATCACGCCTCAAGAGCATAACAGGGAGGGAAAGCCTCCTACTTTAAAATCAAAAGTGGTTGTACCATGCGACATCAAGGGACCTCTATATAAAGAAGTTCAAAAGAAGGTCCTTGTTCAGGACCATCAAGCCAACACGGGTTCTTTTCCATTAGGTACCATTGTTCCTACCTCCAACAAACGTCTGTCCCAAAACGAGAGTGATAGTAGTCATGGAGATCAAAACTTCAAGCGGGTGAAGTCATATTCTAACAAACAAAGAGATGCTAATTTGGGTGTAGTCGAGATTACTGACAACATCGGTAGTGCTTCAAGGACTTTGACGGCTATCAAAGAGGTAACAATTAAAACTTTTCATACTATTTTATAATATCCAAGTAGTTTAACTGACCATATATCCTTTTCTATGCAGGAAAATGGTGTTCACATTTCAATGGCGTCCCACCAATGCAAGCCCCAAGGTAGTAACGAATCTGTTGCGGAGCCAGACTTGAGGAAATCACTTCCAATAGCTAAGTCAGACCTAGAGGCAACTTCCATTCCTAGTCTTGGAGCGAAATCGAGGCCTAATTTTCACTAATGATCAACACCAACCATGTTTATCTTTGATGGAAGAAAGGTTGCCTTGACTCTTCACAAGGATTTCATTCTAAATGCCTGGGCTAAAATTCATTCCAAACTCAAGGACCTTACCGTAGACAATGCTTCTTCTCTTAAATTCGAGATCAAAGTAATTCTCGAGAAGATGGACGGAGAGGGTGTAGATATTTCCCGTCTAAAAGGACTATTGAAGTCTTTCTTTGAGCTTGCCAAATCATATGACCAGGCACGATCAACTCTTTCTGACAAGGTTGTGGATGTTGAAAAATCAAAGTCATTTTTAAACGCCAAGGAACAACTTGATCTTGTCTTGATTGATAAAGGGGAGAAGGCCGAGAAATCGTCTGCTTCCATTTGATCTCTCAAAGATGTCAAGGAGAAGGTGAAACAGTTAAGAGCTCTTCCAGGTGTTTCCAAGAAAGAGGTTGAATCTAGAGTCTCATCTGCTGAAGAGGAGTACCGTAGATGTTCTGATGTTTCCTTGGCAACTGCTGATGACTTGGCCGACGTGGAGATGAAGAAACAACACCTAGAGAAAACTCTTAAAGACTTGGTCAATTACAATTTGTGTTTAGATTAGTCAATATAGAGTACTTTATTCGCCTTTTTTCCGCATTTGATTAACTAGCGGCTATTCTTAGGAATGAAAATTCTATCTATTTTATTGTATATCACGCGTTTTCATTAATGTCCCTTCTTCCTTTGCGGTTCAATATCAATAGTTCTTTGATTATTATGATGTATTGATGCCCCCATGATAGAACTTGGCTGTTTTTTTAAATGTCGTTGGCGTTCATGTCTCGAAGTTCTCTGTATTTGGAAACACATCCTCTTTTTTTGAGGATAATATTGTTCATCATTTTTGCACCTTTTGTGGTGGGAGATGTATATCTCAATGTGAGAACGTTAAAAATATGAGCCATTTAGTTTTATTTTAGAAACTAGACTTTAAAATCCAAGACATATCCAAAATACGGAATCAAACACCTTCAAAATTGCCGCAGGTAATATTTTGAAACCAACTTTAGATTCCACCACGTTGAAAATTTCAGATTTGCGCAGTCTCACTAAAAAATTCATATCTTGGTGTATGAATGTCAAAATCATGAACCGCTTGATTTATGGAAAATAGACTTCTAGATCTAGGACATATCCAAAATTTAGAATCAAATAATTTGAGAATCATCCCAGATATTATTTTGAATATAACTTTAAATTCCGACACGTTGATAGTTTCAGATTTGTGCAGCTTCACCAAAACTTATATATCTTGATGTAGGAATGTCGAAATCATGAACCGGTTGATTTATGGAAAATATACTTCGAGATCTAGGAAATATCCAAAACTTGGAATCAATTAACTTGAGAATCGTCCCAGATATTATTTTGAATCTAACTTTAGATTCTGACACGTTGATAGTCTTAGAATTGCGCGACTTTACCAAAAAGATTTGTATCTTGACGTAGGAACGTCGAAATCACAAACCATTTGGTTTTATGAAAATGAGACTTTAAAATATGAAACATCTCCAAAATGTAGGATTTAATGCTTTAAGGATAGTTTCAGCTAATATTTTGAAGTCAACATAAGATTTTGATATACCGACAAATTTGAATTGGCGCGACTTTGCCAACACTTTTGTGTTTTGGTATGGAAGCCTCGAAGTCACAAGATGTTTTTATTGCTATCAATCAAAATTCAATATCTCCTCTTTTTTAGCGGCGAGCGAACATGAAGTCCAACAAACTTGAAGGTTATGTGAACATGAAGACATAGCGAATCCCCAGACTTTGATGTAAACATTGTCATCATTTCAGTGAAGACACTATTTTACCGTAGCAGCTTTTCCCCTTTAAATCAAATGGGACCCAAAGTTTAACAGAAAAATGGTATCTCAATTCGATTTTCAAGTGGTGGTTGAATGGATTACATTTCATCGTACTTTATTTGAACACGACGGGGGCACTATGTATTTTTTGAACTCATGCGACTGAACTCATAATGAAACTCTAAGTTGCCTACGTACCTCGGTGAAGAGGATCAAGTTATACCGTAATTTAGAATGGGTATTTTTTTATGTCCTAACTTTTGCCTAGGCCGCCTCTTTCGAGGTTTTCAACCTAGCAAATTTTTTTTTATGTCCTAACTTTTGCCTAGGTCGCCTCTTTCGAGGTTTTCAACCTAGTGGACTCTTTTTTTTTTTTTTACTTTTTTAGGTGGGTCGTACATAATTTAGACTCATGCGGGCCAGGAGTGTAGGAATGTGCAGTTTAGGCTCATGCATCAAGGAGCGTTTGAACACGCAATTTAGGTCATGCATCAAGGAGCGTGGCACATCAAGGATAATACTTCTTCAAAAACTTGCCATTGATAGGGACGATTCTCATGCCATCTGCATCAACCAGCTTGTAATCCCCACTTGAATAAGCTTCTTGCACGACATACGGCCCATCCCATTTTGAAGTGAACTTTCCTACAGGTTTATGAGAAATGATAATGGGTCTTCTTATGGCAAGGACTTGATCTCCTACTTGAAAGGATCACGGGCGAACTTTCTTATTGAAGGCACGAGACAATCGAGCTTGATAGCATTCAAGACTCTGTTGAGCTTCCAACCTCTTCTTATCAAGAGCCTCTAACTCTGCTAATCGAAGTCGAGCATTTTCTTCATCAGTGATCCCTTCTTGAATAGCCAGTCGTAATGAAGGTATTTGACGCTCAAGTGGAAAGACGACTTCAACTCCAAAAACGAGTGCATAAGGGGTCGCTTGTGTTGGTGTGCGGTGAGTTGTCTTATATGCCCACAGAGCTTCCTCCATACGGCCATGCCACACCCGTTTGGATTTGGAGACTTTCTTTAACAAGTTGCATAGTGTCTTGTTGAATGCCTCAGCTAGACCATTAGCGAAAACACTGTACATAGACGAGTTACGCTGCTTGAAGCCAAAGAGTTCACAAATATTGTTCATCAACCTATTGTCGAACGACTTGCCATTATCCATTATTATGTAACGAGGAATGCCAAAGCGATAGATAATGTTTACTCGGATGAAACTTGCAACATTTTCCTTCTTTACCTCCTTAAGAGCAACAACTTCAGCCCATTTTGAGAAGTAGTCAATTGCAGCCAAGATGTATAGGTGCCCGCCAGAGGACTTTGGCAGTGGTCCAACAACATCC
Source organism: Nicotiana paniculata (assembly GCA_005239505.1). Lineage (NCBI taxonomy): Eukaryota > Viridiplantae > Streptophyta > Magnoliopsida > Solanales > Solanaceae > Nicotiana > Nicotiana paniculata. The sequence continues at coordinate 9,997 of ML324809.1, read as the reverse complement.
AATCCCCAAGCTTCAAACGGCCATGATGCAATAGTCGGGCGCAACACTTTGGAGGTTGATGAATAAAATTCGCTTGGAATTGACAAGCCTTGCATCTTCGAGCGTAGTCTAAGAAATCTTTTACCATCATTGGCCAATAATATCCCATCCTTTTTATATGGAAGTGGAGATTTGTTCTAGACTGGTGTGACCCACATAACCCAGAATGTGCCTCTTGCAAAGCTTGGAGTTCTTCTTCTTCCCCTAAGCAACGCAAGAGTACTCCCTTGAACGACCTTCTGAATAGAGTATCTTTGTAGTAAAAGAAGCGAGGTGCACGACGATAGACTTTAGTCCTTCTCCTCGGATTTTCTGGAAGTATCCCATAACATAAGTAGTCGATAATGGGTTGTCTCCATTCTTCTTTCTCAACTTCAGAAATAACGACAAGATGCTTGAGTTCATATTCTTCACCTTCAGCCTCATTTGGCGGCGGTACTACCCATTTTTGGCAGACAGTAATTTGCGCTTGATCAGGCAGGCTTAAAGATGAAGCTAGGGCAGCTAAAGCATCCGTCTTCTTATTTTATTTCCTTTGCACATGTTGAATAGTTACGCCACCGAGCCTTCCCAATAATTTTTTAGCGTAATCATGATATGGGAGTAGTTCAGCCTTCTTGACCTCGTAACTACCTAAAAGCTGATTGACCACTAATTGGGAGTCACCAAAGACTTGCAATTGCAATTGCTTCATATCAACGGCCATTTCAAGCCCAAGTATTAATGCTTGATGCTCAGAAACATCGTTGGAACAGAGTTGTGTCAAGGTGAAGGAGTAGGGCAAGACTTCACCTTGGGAAGTGATAAATACTACGCCAACACCAGCTCCCCCACGATGCGCAGCACCATCAAAGTACATCTTCCATGGAGGTTGAACTTCAGTGACCATTGCATCCTCATTAGGTAGTTCGTCAGTTAGCTCCCAGTTATCAGGTATTGGATGATCTTCCAAGAAGTCTGCCAATGCTTGTCCTTTTACATCCTTTTAAGGGATGTACAAAATCTCGAATTGTTGAAATTGGAGGTACCATCTCGCTAGTCGATCACTAAGAACAGGTTTTGACATCACGAACTTGATGTGATTTACTTTTGAAACAAGACGGAAATGAGCTTGAAAGTAGTGCTTTAATTTTTGAATTGAGAAGACTAGCGCCAAACACAACTTTTTAATTGGCGAATAATTCAGCTCGTTTGGTGTCATCATCCTGCTCAAGTAGTAAAGGGAGTTTTCTTTCCCCTCACTATTTTCTTAGGCCAACAACGCTCCAACAGATCTTTCTTGTGCTGAAATGTATAGTATCAACGACTTTCCAAGTATAGGGGATGCTAAAACTGGAGGCTTCATCAAGTAGAATTTAATGCTCTCAAAGGCATTGCTACAAGCTTGATCCCACTTGAAAGGAACGCCCTTCTTCATGAGGAGACTGAATGGTTGGAACCTCCCAACTAGGTTTGAGATGAATCTCCTAAGGTATGATACCTTTTCTTGCAGACTTTTTAATTCATGAATATCCCGAGGCTCAGGCATTTTCAAAATTGCATCTACTTTGGCTTGATCAATTTCGATCCATCAATGGAGGACAATGAAACCCAAGAACTTTCCGGAGGTAAATCCAAAGGCGCATTTCAATGGATTCATCCTAAGTTGGTATCTCCGGAGCAACTCAAACACCATCCTCAAGTCTTTCAAGTGCTCTCCCTGTTCTCTTGATTTTACCACCAAGTCGTCAACATAGCATTCGACATTCTTGTGTAGAAGATCATCAAAAATATTCTGCATAGCCCTTTGCTAAGTAGCACCAGCGTTCTTCAAGCCGAAAGGCATTACCCTATAGCAATAAATACCCTTGGGGATGCGGAATGCAGTAAGCTCTTCATCTTTTGGTGCCATGCGAATTTGGTTATAGCGTGACGAACCATCCATAAACGACATTTCCTCATACCCAGTACTAGCATCGATCATCAACTCTGGAATAAGAAGCGGGAATTCATATTTGGGACACGCATTGTTGAGATACTTGAAATCGACGCACACTCGAATCTGGCCATTCTTCTTCTTTACAGGGACAATACTTGAGACCCACATTGGGTATTTAACTTCCTGAATAAATCCAGCTTCAATAAGTTTGTTAACTTCGATTTCAATCAGGGGAACCAAGTCCGGCCTAAAACACCTTTGAGCTTGCTTAACAGGACGAGCACCATTCTTGACCGCAAGGTGATGGACTACCACTTTAGGGTCCAAGCCAGGAATTTCTTTGTAACTCCAAGCAAAGACATACCTAAACTCCTTGAATAACTCGATATAAGTTCTTTCTTCATCAACTTCTAGTAAAGCACTTAGGTAGGTGGGTCTTAGTTCTTCATCAGTGCCAAGGTTAACTTCTTTTAAGGCATCAACCGTTGCCTTCACCCCTTCTTCTAGTTCCGGGGGAGCATATTTCGCATCTTTATCTTCTTGAGGGTCCCTATCGTTGAAGGATATGTGATAACACGGGGAAATATCGTCAATGTCTCATCATCCTCCATTAGAGATAAAACACCATGCTTGTTTTATGCAGTAACATGATACGAAGAACCCACACTTTCTTCATCTTCATCACGTTCTTTAGTGTAGATCACAGTGTATGGATTCACCTTCAGTACTTCATCACATTAAACCATGACTTTTGTTTGTCGCTTCATTCTAGAAGGAATCAAACTTTGGAAATTTTTAGAGATGATCTGAATTGGGCGAAGGAGGTGTTCTTGTATTTAGATAATTTCTCTGGAACTTATTTCCCTTCTTTAATGGACCCAATCTCTCAAATACGGAAGTTCTCACCGTTGATTTTCCAAGTCGGTCAAAGACGGAAGCCTTGTTAGAAGCGGCAAATTCGTCTTCTACAGTGATATAATTGCTACTCGCCCTTCTTATTGATATGCGCACTGGTGACGGTTGCTTGTATCCCAAACCTTCACGTGGTTGCCTCATTGCAGCTTCTAATGGGAGCTTCCCTAACTTTGACGGCTCATTGGGATTGTATCCAGCCTTTGCAAATAACTTGTAAGTGTTAGGATCAAAACCTTCATCTGTCCGCTTTGTAGGGAGTGCCACTTTCTGTAAACGATTTTGGGCTAAAAACCCTGCAAGCGGCTTCGAGGACAAATTTACTGCCTCAAATCGTTTTACCGGAAGATTTAACTCCTTTAGTATGTTAGTTTGGAGATTAGATGATTCACCTTCATCTTTCTTCCTTTTAGGGACATATTGGAGCACATGACTTACTTTCTTTCCATAAGACGCAATATCCCCTCTATGAGATCTATTCATGTTGGGTTGTACCTCTTCAGTAACAACTTTGGCTTTACCAATAGTCACCTCAGCTCTTTTAGTTGAGGCTCGTCATTCTTGCTTTTCATGCCATCATCAACTTTTAGCTCCTTCACAATGTGGTTCTTCAAGTAGAACTTTGCATCGGTGAAGTGTGACTCTGCCTCGGTGAATGGCGCATCATCGACAACTATCTTCTTCTCGACTTCACCCTCTTAGTATTTTAAACATTGATGGTAGGTAGATGGGACTACTTTATTCTCATGTATCAAAGGCCTTCCAAGTAAGACATTGTATTAAGTCTTCGCATCGATCACATGCAGCCATGCAGTTGATTGCATATCTTCAATGGTCATTCCCATCCTGATCGCACCTATGGCTCTTTGCCCTTCTTGGTTGAATCCTTGGATCATCACACGACTTTCTGAGAGTTCGTTCATGAGAATACCAAGTTCTTTCACAGCGAGAATTGGAAAAATGTTCACTGAGGATCCTCCATCAATGAAAATTTGATTTACCCTTTCATCACGCATGTAGCCAACCAGGTACAATGGGCGGTTATGCAGAGTGTCACCTAGCAGAAGATCGTCATTTGTGAACGTGAATTTTTCCTCACAAGCATTAACTTCTTGAGGAGTGGACTCGATAAGATATTTCGAAGATGGTGCTGACGGTAGGTCATCACTCCTTTCAAGGTCACTGGATGTCGTGGCTTTTGAGGGTGGTGCACCTCCACTTTCGCTTTCTTTACATGCTTAACTTGGTTCCATCTCCTAGGTCTTTTCACCATTATTTTCCTCTTTGTTTGTTCCATTGATCCTTTTCGTGGGCTCCTTTTGTGGCGTCTACGATGAGTCACCAACGTCTAACCTTCATCATCCTCAGGTTGACCGTCTTCAACTTTGTAGTTCTCCAGTAATTCTTCATCTTTACTTTCTTTAGAACTACATAATTTTTCTGGGTTGAATGAGCCAAATATGATAGAGACTTGGTTTGGGCTTGCTTTCTCATATTCAAGCACGATCTTCTTTTCACGAGCCAAGTCCATAACATTGTCCTTGAAGACAAAGCACTTCTCCAGAGGATGGCTCACAAGTCGATGATATTTGCAGTAATTCGGGTCATCGATTTTCTCAGCTTCATCTCCGGAAGCTCAATGAGATTTAACTCAAGGAGTTCTTCAAAAATAGTTGGCACATCAGAATCCAGAAATGGGTACTCTTTCTCTTGCATTTCTTTTAGAGTCAACTTTCTGTCACACCTCCTTTTTACCCGATAGGTGGGGGTATAGAGGAGTTTTTCCACTTTAAGTGACATTATTCGATTTTTGGGATTTATTTTATTCATTTTCAGAGTCGCTACCCGAATTTTTTACGGTGTTCCGGGACACCATTTATTTATTAGAAATCCCAAAACCGAGGAATTTTGACTATGTTTAAATTGTCTGCGAACCAGAATCCGGGTAAGGAATTCTGTTAACCCGAGAGAAGGTGTTAGGCACTCTCGAGTTCCGTGGTTTTAGCACGGTCGCTTAATGATTAAACTTGGCCTAAATTATTTAATTACTGATTATATACCTATGTGCATTTTTACATTTACCGCTTTTAATTATTTGATTTATCTAAAAGAATTACCTTAATGCGAGTTA
>ML324807.1:0-26087 GCA_005239505.1 Nicotiana paniculata | reverse complement strand
GATCGCGGGGCAACTTATGCGATCGCATAGTGTAAAAATCTCGGACACCAGAAACAGCATATTTCCACCAGATTTTTCCACCTTTTAGCACCCCGACACCTACCCAAAACTCACCCGAGCCCTCGGGGCTCTAAACCAAATATACACACGACTTCAAAATCATCCTACCAACTTATTCGAGTAATATAACCACCAAAATAACATAAAAACAATGAATTAAACTCCAAAATTTATAGAATTTTCTCAAACTTCATAAACTTCTAAATTCTCCAATTTTGATCCGAAACACGTCAAACCAAGTCTGTTTCTTACCAAATTTTACAGATAACTCATATAACACATATTGAACCTGTTCCGGGTTCTGGAACCAATATACGGGCTCGGTAACACAAATTTCACATCAAAGTTCATTTTCAATAGTCTTTATTATTTTCAGAAAATAATTTTCTTTAAAAATTCATTTCTCGGACTTGGGACCTCGGAATTCAATTCCGGACATATGCCCAGGTCCCATTTTTTCCTACGGACCCTCCGGGACCGTCAAATCACGGGTCCGGCTCCGTTTACCAAAAATATTGACCCAAGTCAACTTTATTCAATTAATTATCATAAATTCAACCGTCTAACACATTTCCACATAAAGGCTTCCCGACTACGCGTCCAGGCTGCGCACGCACATCAATGTGAGATTAACGGAGGCTTTCAGGGCCACGAAACACAGTTTTAACTAAATTACAGAGGATGACCTTTTGGGTCATCACAACGTCAAACTTGAAATTTAGCTGTAATTTAGCTGTTGTAACTGTATTGCCGATAGCTGGATATGTCGTAACATTTTAAACTTGATTGTAGACAGTGCCCTTTCTTAAGCTCATCATAAGTAAGACGCATTGACTTGAGAGTTCTCAACTATAATTCCACCGTCGTCAACTGTACAAGTTTCATCCTTTGTATCATCTTATGTCTCCTAATGAATACTAACTACTAAAGTTCTCTTACTTCATCCCTACATCAATAACGTGTAGGGAATGGGCTTAGGGCCCATCTTTTTTTTAACTCCTAATAATTATTCAAAATTACCACATTGCTCATTAGCCTATGTAATTATAAATTAGGTCCACTAACTAATTAAAAAATATTTCATCTTATACATAAATATTATCTCCAACTATAAATATATCTTTATGCACCCACATATAAAATAAATAATTAATATTATTTTTATAAGAATAAGGAATTGTCACACCTCCTTTTTCCCGAAAGAGGATAGAGGAGTTTTTCCAATTTAAGTGACATTAACCGATATGGGATTATTTATTTATTCAGAGTCGCCACTTGGGATAATTTATGGTGTCCTAAGTCACCAGTTTATTTTAAAATCCCAAATCAAGGAAATTGACTCTATTTGTTGGTCGGCGAACACAGAAGACCGGGTAAGGAATTCTGTTAACCCGGGAGAAGGTATTAGGCATTCCCGGATTCCGTGATTTTAGCACGGTCATTCAACTATTATTAATTGGCCTAATTATCTGATTTATTACATATTTTAAACCTATCTGTGCATTTTTAAACTTTTAGCCGCTTTTAATTAATTATGAAATTATTTGAACAAGTCGCGATGTCGAGCACTCATCTGTTTTTGTACACATTGTGAATCGCGTCACGGGAACCGTACCCACAATCTACAACATGTTTATTTTAATATTATTCGAAGTTATGGTCGGGTCACATGAAATGCACACCCGAATTTGAATTTATGTATCGCAACTATGCCACGAAAATCGTACCCATAGTTGAGAGAATTTATTATTTATCGTGCCTGAAGCAACCTCGATATTCAAAATTATTTTCCTAAACTACTTTGATATTTGTGATGTGATTTAATTGTGGAAAGGTGAGCTATATTTCTAAAAGATATCCGGTACACAGTAAATATTTGCACTAGAGAACATACATACATATATATAGATGGAGTAGTTAATAAGTTAATAAATTTGTGATGTGATTTAATTGTGGAAAGGTGAGCTATATTTCTAAAAGATATCCGGTACACAGTAAATATTTGCACTAGAGAACATACATATATACATATATTAACTACTCCATAGTTTTATAGTAAATATCTTGAAATGGAGCATTCATTTTCTCCATTCTATATACTTCTCAGCTCTCTACTCTTTGTAGTCATACCTATGAAACTAATGAAACAATCCACAAGAGGAACAAGACCAAACTTCCACTTATCGGAAACTTACATCATTTGTCCTCAAATTATTTTATTTAGCAACAAAGTCAAACATAATATAATAGCAAAAAAAAAAAAAAAAAACAATTTAGACATGTTCAAATAGGAAAAATATATCTTAGCAGTGAACATTCATAAAGAACTAACACAACACGGTTTGAATTCATTAGAAGAAATCTAAGAAAAAACAAAGCGAGGATAGAAGTGAACCTCATGAGAATTTAGGAGAAAAGATCTTCATCCTTATATTTGAAAGTTGTTGGTACAGCAACAACGAGTACTCAAACCAAAGACACGATCGGAAACCTTGAAACGGCACCGAAAAACACGAAACCAAAACGACCTTAATCAAACCCCATCAGATTCCATGGTTTCAAAATTAAAAATCATCAGAAGAAGAAGAAGAAGAAGAAGAAGAAGCAGCAGATATTAAAAGCCAGATCTTATTGAGCACACAATGAGTGTAGCAACGCTTGAGCCACAATGGAAAATTCTCTTCTTTTGTGAAATCTCCAGTCATCGTTTCTGTTTACTACTGGAGTTGGAGTATTATTTTTTAGCAAACAAGGTCCTAATTACTGTTTTTCTTTAGGAGTGTGTGTGCTTTCCAATTGAGAAACTAAAGAAGAGGGAATCATAACGTGGGAAGGGGGAAACGGTTAAAGCGAGGGGTGTAGCCATTCTTTATTTAGGAATTTTAGAATTGAAGAATTGTCTTCAATCTTTTTTTTTGCTTTCAAAGATGGCTGCCGTTCTTTTTCCCCTTTGGTACTTAGGTCTTAGCTCTTTTTTATAGAGGGAATTAGGGTTAGGTCTTAAGGTTGAAGTTAGATGGGTTTCAACTTTGGGCTAAAAAAATATCTAAACTTTAGCTAAATTCCTTTTAATATAAGGGAAATATACTACATAATGTAAAAATCAATCTAATTAGTTAAACTAAATTATATGTAAAATATGAAACTATTTTTGGTATTTTTCAAATAACATACTAAAAATAAAATTAGGATTAGGTTAAAATCATCACAAAAATAATATTCCTATCAAAATACTAATATTTTTGAAAACAAAGTGAAACTATTTTTTTGTATTTTTTGACTTTTATGAAAGGTTAGCTAAATAAAAGGAAATATTTTTGTAATTTTTATTTTTGTGATAAAATAAAATAAAAAGGTCAAAACTAGTTAAAATAACGATATCAGACCTGAACTAAATATTTAAACGCTAAAATGTGTAAAATCACGGGGAGGGTCAAAAATTAAATGTCTACAGCTGCCCCTCTTTGACCGGAAACACGAAGAGTTTTCAGACAAAGAACAACAAGACATGTTTTGACCCGACCTTCATTTAAAAGAGTAGAAAACTAAAAGGAAGGAGGATGTGACCGAGTCCTGATTTTGGACAGCTTACATATCCGGGGTTATAAGGAAATCAGGCCGCGTGTAGTTCAAGGAGAGTGATGGAATGATGAGTTGCGGAGTCGAGCGAAGTTCCGTTCCGTCGAGGTTCCAGTCTGCGGTCCTGGTATTACATCAAAATGAAAAATGAAAAAGACTAACTAAGCCTATCAGCTATGAGTTACAAGATTCCTATATATAAATCTTCTGAAACTTGATCTTGAATCTTGAATGGTGCTTCATGCAGACCTTTGATTTGAACCTTGATGCTTGCTAGCTGCAGGTGCTAGTTTGTTCTTCTTTAGCCATACGGATCACGGCGGGACATGCAAAGCTCGTGACTTCATTCATGTCTTGAGCAATCCACATCTTGTCTCCGTTCTACATTTGGATTCACTTCTCTTTTTTCTTTTTCTTCTTTTTTCTTTTATTCTGGATTGAGACTCCTTGTTTTGGTCGTCTCAAACCCTGTTCCTCGAGGAATAACCTGCTTAGACACCAAAACAAACAAACGAACGAAATTTTTTTGCCCCAGTTTTCACTAGGAAAATTTCGTGAGTATTTGTAGCAAAAACTCTAAATTATTTCATTATTGAAAGCAATAAAAGGTCGGGAATAGTGTACCTAGAAAGTAACATGATGATTCTTTATTTTTTTGATGGTGTTTCCTTATTTTCAAAATGATACCTCAACTAAGGATTGATATACCTTATGTTGGGAAAATTTGACCAGGGAATGGAATACCCTATATTGGCAAAGATATCAGGGAGTGGTGTACCCTGCACTTAAAACCAAATCAACTAGGGAGTGGATACCCTATGTTGGAAAAGAAGACTAGGGAGTGGAGACCCTATGTCTAAAATAAAATCAACTAGGGATTGGAGGCCCTATGTTGGAAAAGAAGACTAGGGAGTGGAGATCCTATGTCTAAAATAAAATCAACTAGGGATTGGAGACCCTATGTTGGAACATCATCAACTAGGGAGTGGTGACCCTATGTTGGCATCAGGTTATGCTGGCATCAACTAGGGAGTGGAGACCCTATGTCTAAAATAAAATCAACTAGGGATTGGAGACCCTATGTTGGAACATCATCAACTAGGGAGTGGTGACCCTATGTTGGCATCAGGTTATGCTGGCATCAACTAGGGAGTGGAGACCCTATGTTGGCATCAACTAGGAAATGGAGACCCTATGTTGGAATTAAGTTATGTTGGCATCAACTAGGAAATAGAGACCCTATGTTGGCATCAACTAGGGAATGGAGAGCCTATGTTGGAAAGAAGACTAGGGAGTGGAGACCCTATGTTGGCGATGAGACTAGGGAGTGGAGACCCAATGTCTAAGCGAACCAAGAAGGATTTTTGTTTTTTAATTTTTTTTTTTTTTTGAGAAATTCATTCTTTTAAGAAAAATTGCCCCAATGCTTATTTTCTGAGGACATAAATAAACTAATTTTTTTAAAACAAGACTTCTCCTTTTTTTAAAAAAAATTATCCTAGGAGAAAACTCATCAGACTAGGTTTTTTTTTTTGTTATCTTAGGAGAAAGATTCATCAGACTAAGATTTTGATCCTAGGAAAAAAATTCGTTAGACTAGGTCTATTTTTTTATCTTAGGAGAAAGATTTATCAGACTAAGATTTCTATCCTAGGAGAAAATTCATCAGACTAGGTATTTATTCCTTTTTTTTGTTATCTTAGGAGAAACATTCATCAGACTAGGTATTTATTATTTTATTTTTTTTGGTTATCTTAGGAGAAAGATTCATCAAACTAAGATTTGATCCTAGGAAGAAATTCATCAGACTAGGTCTCTTTTTGTTATCTTAGGAGAAAGATTCATCAGACTAAGATTTCTATCCTAGGAGAAAATTCATCAGACTAGGTACTTATTCTTTTTTTTTTTGTTATCTTAGGAGAAAGATTCATCAGACTAAGATTTGATCCTAGGAGAAAATTCATCAGACTAGGTCTCTTTTTGTTATCTTAGGAGAAAGATTCATCAGACTAATCCAAGGAGAAATTCATCAGACTAGGTCTCTTTTTGTTATATTAGGAGAAAGATTCATCAGACTAATCCAAGGAGAAATTCATCAGACTAGGTCTCTTTTTGTTATATTAGGAGAAAGATTCATCAGACTAAGATTTTGATCTTAGAAGAAAATTCATCAGACTAGGTCTTTATTGGAAGGAAAATCCATCAGACTAGGATGTGTTACCCTAGGAGAAAAAATGTGAAGAGAAATAGCGAAATTTATGCACACTTAGCAAGACAAATAAAGACAAAGATTTGAGAAACCCCCCTTTGTCGGCTCTTCTCTTGTCTTCCCCCTTTTCTTTAACCACTTTCCTTGCACTGCTTTGTTCCTATTTCAAACAAAGAAAATTTTGTCAGTTTGAAAGTGGTGGTTGGTTTGTGGCCATGATTTCTTTGGCAGCTTGGCTTTGTGATCATCCAGCCTTTGAAAGAACGACTGCGTTATTAGTTGGTTGCACTGCTAGGAGACTCTATTGTTTCTTACAAGGGACCTTTAATTTCCGTGTTAACCCTGATTTTTCGCTCCCAGTGCCATTTGTGTTTTGTGGTTCAATCACTCTTATCTCAAAAAGAGATTTCTTTTCTTGGATAACCTTTTCTGATGTCTTGAATGACTTTGTTTTTGGAGCAATTTGTCTGTCAAAGAGAATCACAACTAGTAAGAGCTTTTTTCACGATTTGCACACTTCATAGTCCTTGTTCGGTACTACAGAGGATCCCTGATTAAACCTAAGGTTATCTTTGATTGCTTTAGCCAAGTAAGCTGACAAAAGTCTTTTTGGGGAAGCCTTTGCATGAATCCTCAAGGCATGCTGATTATAACAACTGAGGGTGTTGGCCAAATTTACTTTGTGCAACTGAAAAGTTGGTAGAAGATTTTGAAATCTTTTCTTGCTTATTTTGACAAGGACCGACTCAAAGTGAAGGATCCAGTGATGCAAAGAAGCAAGTATTAAAAAGAAATGCCCCTGTCGTAAGGACAAAAGGAAGAGTTTTTTTTCTTTTTTTTTCTTTTTGTTGCGGTAACTAGCCTTAATGATCATGATATGAATTTTGGACTTAATGGTCGATCTATCAAACTAATCCAATCTTTCTTTTTACCATTCTTATGACTTGAAGTCGGGCTTGTTCGTGCCAATCATTCTCATGAATCATTTTCGACTAGTAGTGCCCCGAGGGGTTTTCACCAACAAGTCTCTCTCATTTATTTATCTCTACTTACTGTCGTCTTATAGTGCCCGTGAGGGTTTTCACTAGTAAGACTCTCTCATTTTTCTCTTCTTCTTTTTTTCCTTTTTTTTCCTTGTGAGCAACTTGACAGTGTTCTATGTCGCGTGACAATCGTTGCTCATTGCATGCTTCTCTTGGCATTCTTGAAGGCATATCAGGAGGTCTTTATTTGGGAGGTTTTTGGATAGGGTTGGAAAGAAACGTCGGCATGAAGGCTCAAAGTAGACACAAAATGAGGGGGTTGTAGACTTACAACTCTTGGAATCGACTCTTTCAAAAGTGAAACAAAATCTTTTCCCCAGTTTCAGATACTGGGGATTTTTTTAGATGTTTTTTTTCTGAATTCTTATTTGGTTGGACCGAATCGTGTAAGGCTGTCTATGTATCCTTTTTTTAAAGGAATCAGGTCTAACGTATTTCAAACATTTGAACTAGCTATTTTTTTTTTCATCTTTCTTTCTTTGTTTTTTTCTCTCTTTTTTTTTTTCAAAACAAGTTCTCCAGCCTTTATTTTCTGGGGGCATGGACCTTTGACTTCCCTTTTTTTCTTCTTTTTTTTTCACTTGAACTTTCTAAGATTTTCCCAGTTTGTACTCTTAGGGCGTGAACTTTTTTTTTCATTTTTTTTAACTCGAAACTTGATTCCAAAAGAGGGTGGTCAAAGAAAATAACACAGGCTCAAAAAAGGGTAAAGAAGGGTATAAAGTATTTGGATATCAGAAAAAAGGCCTCCTAGCCTCGAGAATGCCAATCATGTTACCTTTTCGCGATCATAGCATTGATGAACATGTCTATCTACTTGGTGTGAGACACTTTCCATCCATTAGTGTCAAACTTTCGACCAAGCTTCAATTGATTAAATATCCTCAAGCCCAATCTTCACAATGATTTGAAGGTGAATTTTACTCGTCCTTAATTCCAAAGTATTTCCATTCTTTATTCATCCTCCAAAGTGTCTTGTTCTCAGTTATCCAATTCAAACTTAAATTAGTTTTCTAAGATCTGGCCAAAAATTCCGCATACATGTCATATCACTAAAACTAGCGGGAAAAGAACTAAGCATGGAATCACACAAAAGGAAAAATTGTATTTCATGTAGTAAACAACAAGACAAACAACCTAAATCCGAGTTACAACTCTAAAATAACCCGGATAATGAAAATAACAACAAACAGACAGACAAGACTCACACAAACAAAATAGAGGGATAGAAGGGTTTGATTCAATAAAACAAATAAAACCTAGATCACAACCCTGAAATAACCCAGATTATAGAAAAAACATCAAAACAAGCTACCAAAATTCCTTCCTAGTGAAGAGGGAATGACTTTTCAATTGTTAAGCTTAACATTTAGCCACAAATTTGCTCATCAGAATCACTATGGCCTTCTTCGATTTCAGTCGGTAAGTTCCCGAGAGGATTCTCATACTCCATGTCATCACGATCATACCCACAAAGTGTACATCATCATGTGCAGGTAAAGGGTTCTGTGTGATATTCTAGGTGTCATTGTCTTTGATCACAATCAATTTTTCCTGGATCATCCTTTCTATTTCTCTTTTCAAATCCCGACAGCTTTCAACATTGTGCCCCTGGGCATTGGAATGGTATTCACACCTTTTAGAAGGGTCAAAGCTTCTTGCACGTGGGTCCACATGATTTGGAGGAATAGGTGGAATCATGTCATAATGCTTTAATTTCTCAAACAATCTTGCATAAGACTCTCCTATTAGTGTAAAACTATCTTTCAACCTTCGTTCCCCTCTATACCCATGGCTCGGATGTGGGTTATAGGGCACTTGAAAATTCGGTGGAGACTGATGGAGACTTTGGGGTGCTGGTGCTCGCCTTCTGGGGTGTCTTAGTGGCTGGGCAACATATTGAGGTGGAGCAAAAGAGTATTGTGGGTTCTGAGGTGGATAGTAGTGCTCAGGGGAATCCTCGAAAATCAGACGAGACTGGTCATACCTTCGAGATGTTCTCCTAGGACCTCTTCTCGACCCTGATGTCATCATGGTTTCTTCATCCTTCTCCTTCATGTCATTGAAATTACATGATTCAATTTGAACAACCTGAGTTGCAACTTATAGAGCTGCTTGACTTATAATTCTGCCTGTCTTAAGACTATTTTCAATCATTTCCCCCATTTTGATTGCTTCCGAGAAGGACTTGCCAACTGCGGACATCATGTTTTGAAAATAATATGGCTCTTGAGCCTGAAGGAAGACAGTGATTAGCTCATGGTAATCCATGGGTGTCTTAACTCTAGCCGCTTGCTCTCTCCATTTAATGGCATATTCCCTGAAACTTACAGTTGGTTTCTTCTTCAGGTTGGAAAGGGAATTGTGATCTGGGGCGAGGTCGATGTTGTATTAGAACTGTTTGACAAAGGCCTGGGCCATGTCATCCCAGACATACCAGCGAGATGTGTCTTGATCCATAAACCATTCGGAGGCTACTCCCATCAGGCTTTCCCCAAAATAAGCCATTAGCAATTCTTCATTTTTCCCCGCACCTCTTAGTTGATTGCAATACTTTTTCAAGTGAGCTATAAGGTCTCCATGTCCATCATACTTTTCAAATTTAGGGATCTTGAAACCAAGTGGCAAACGAACATCGGGGAACATACATAGATCCTTGAAGGCAATACTCTTATGACCTGCCAACCCTTGCATGTTTTTCAACTATTGTTCTAAGTTTTTCAGTCTTTGGATCATTTCATCATGTGCCATCTTTCGGGAAGGCTTCTCAATCTTTGCAGGAAGATCAAATGAGTACGAGTGGTACTCAGGAGAGTGATATTGTTCTTGATGGGTAGAAAATTGTGACTCGTGAGTTTTCTTCTGTACCCCTGTTGGCTGTGGGACAGTGAAGACATGCATAACAGCCGGGTGTTTGATTAGTTGTCAATGGCAAATTGATAACATGCAACTGAAGTTCCAGCTGTGATCGTACATTTGGGATAAAGACTGAACCCAGGTGGATAAGATTGATCAGACAATGAGACTGGAATGGTAATTGTCGAGATGAGTGTGAATTATGGGAAACCCTGAACAGAGAAGGGGGGGTCCCTGTCCATTGGCCCATGCTTGACACATTTCAGTCATTTTCTGTTTCAGTAATCTATTTTCCTCAACCACAGTAGACTCTTGTTGAACCCTCTAACCCTGAGTCTCATGACCGCTCGTAACAGCTTAGATGTCTGTTGTCATTTTTCCCTTGGATTTGTGTTGTCAGCTTACTGCAAATCGACCACCTCAAACTTTCTTCACAATTCAAAACAAAAGACACGTTAGAATGGACTCAGCCGGTTCTTATTATCATTCTTCTTTTTTTTTTCACCCTTCTTTTTTTTTCTTTTTGAAATCATTCGATCGAACCTGATGTGGGTTGCCTACGTATCATGACACCGTATGAATCATATCTTGCGTAGTTCAGGAAGATCAGGAATAAAGGAAATAAACTAACTCTTTTTTTGAATTTTGAATTTTTTTCGTTTTTAATTTTCGAAAGAAAAACTTATAAAGAAGAAAGAAAATATTTTTTGATTTCGATGTTCTTTCTTTTTTTTAATTATTTTTCGAAAGAAAAACTTCTAAAGAAGAAAGAAAAATATTATTAGATTTTTGGACTTTTATGTTAAAATTATGAAAGAAAGACTCCTAAAGAAAATATGTTTGAATCTTCAAATTCCTTTTCAATTTCCGAAAGAAAAACTTCTAAAGAAGAATGAAAATATTTTTGGATCTTTTAAAAGAAACTAAAGGAAATATTTTTTGTATTTTTTAGAAATTGGGGCCTAAAAGAAAGCCTTTCTACAGAAGGAAGTAAAGGAAATATTTTTGAAATTTTTGTTTTAAAAATTGTGGAAAATAAAAAGGTTTTTTTTGGGTTTTTTATTTGATTTGTCTTCTTTTTTCGAATGAAAGACTTCTACAAAGAAAATATTTTTGGGTTCTAAAACATTTTTTTAATCTTTTATTTGTTTGGAATTTCCTAAGAAAAGACTCCTAAAGAAAGAATTAAAGGAAAATATTTTTTAGATTTTTTTTTTAAAAAAAAGTTAGGGTCTCAATGAAAGACTTTTATAAAGAAGTAAGTAAAGGAAAATATTTTTGAATTTTTGAATTTTTGAAAATTGGGGGCTGGAACCGATGAGGTTTGCCTACGTATCTCACATCCGGTGAGAATCAGACCCGCGTACTTCTGTCAGTTTTGACAGAACAGAGGAAACATGACCTTTGAAAACACTCACTTATTGTATTTTTTTTTTTTTTGAAAAATTTCGGCAGAATTTCAGATTTCAAACATCTACCTCACTCTTGATTTTTTTTTCCTTTTTTTTTGTTTCCCTATTCTAGAAGCCAGTCAACATGCAAGCCGAAACAAATGGATACACAAGTAGCACGTAAGATGCATCATGATGGTCTTTTAAATTGGGTACACATGTCCTAGACGGACCCAACCCCTATGTTGAGTCCCCAAAGTCAAATGCATGTGATGCAAACAAAACGTTCCTACTAGGGATCCAGCATGAGGCTATGTCATTGTAGGTTTGAGCCCTGGGGTGTATTGTTTTAGACCTGGCTTACCCGAGCGGACAACTCGAGCCGGCGGGGGAGAGGGGGGCAGCGTACCGGGAATACAGAAGCTTCACCGGCTTTGCAACTTGTCCGAGCCTCGTTCTAAAATTTGGATATGACTCTAACAGAAAAGAAGCCACGCGAATCGTACCCTTCCCAGAAGATTTAGAAGACTCAGAGAGAAGAAGGGTTTCACAGCAGTTTATATACAGTTCACATAATACCAAAGCGGTAAAAAGCGGCATTTAGCACATTAGGCTCAAACACGTAAAAATCAAACAATCATGAAAGTCAATCATAATAGATATTCTAAGCTCGAATTCTGAACCCTGAACCAGAGATTCTGGGTTTGATCCCCAGCAGAGTCGCCAGAGTTGTCACACCTCCTTTTTTGCGAAAGGGGATAGGGGAGTTTTTCCAATTTAAGTGACATTAATCGATATGAGATTATTTACTTATTTAGAGTCCCCACTTGGGATAATTTTGGTATCCCAGGTCACCAGTTTATTTTAGAATCTCAAATCAAGGAAATTGACTCTATTTGTTGGTCTACGAACACAGAAGACCGGATAAGAAATTCTGTTAACCCGGGAGAAGGTATTAGGCATTTCCGGATTCCGTGATTTTAGCACGGTCGCTCAACTATTATTAATTGGCCTAATTATTTGATTTATTACGTATTTTTAAACCTATTTGTGCATTTTTAAACTTTTAGCCGCTTTTAATTATTTATGGAATTATTTGAACAAGTCACGATGTCGCGCACTCGTTTGTTTTGTACACATTGTGAATCGCGTCAGGGGAATCGTACCCACAATCTACAATATTTTTATTTTAATATTATTCGAAGTTATGGTGGGGTCACACGAAATGCACACCCGAATTTGAATTTATGTATCGCAACTATGCCATGAGAACCGTACCCATAATCGCGAGAATTTATTATTTATCGTGCCTGAAGCAACCTCAATATTCAAAATTGTTTTCCTAAACTACTTTGAGATTTGTGATATTATTTAATTGTGGAAAGGTGAGCTATATTTCTAAAAGATATCTGGTACATAGTAAATATTTGCACTANTCTCAGCTCTCTACTCTTTGTAGTCATACCTATGAAACTAATGAAACAATCCACAAGAGGAACAAGACCAAACTTCCACTTATCGGAAACTTACATCATTTGTCCTCAAAAATTATTTTATTTAGCAACAAAGTCAAACATAATATAATAGAAAGAAAAAAAAAAACAATTTACACATGTTCAAATAGGAAAAATATATCTTAACAGTGAACATTCATAAAGAACTAACACAACATGGTTTGAATTCATTAGAAGAAATCTAAGAAAAAACAAAGGGAGGATAGAAGTGTACCTCATGAGAATTTAGTAGAAAAAATCTTCATCCTTATATTTGAAAGTTGTTGGTACAGCAACAATGAGTATTCAAACCAAAGACACGATCGGAAACCTCGAAACGGCACCGGAAAACCCAAAACCAAAACGACCTCAATCAAACCCCATCAGTTCCATGGTTTCAAAATTAAAAATCAGAAGAAGAAGCAGCAGATATGAAAAGCCAGATCTTATTGAGCACACAGTGAGTGTAGCAGCGCTTGAGCAGCGCTTGAGACACAATGGAAAATTCTCTTCTTTTGTGAAATCTCCGGTCATCGTTTTTGTTTACTATTGGAGTTGGAGTATTATTTTTTAGCAACAAGGTCCTTATTACTGTTTTTCTTTAGAAGTGTATGTGCTTTTCAATTGAGAAACTAAAGAAGAGGGAATCAGAACGTGGGGAGGGGGAAACGATTAAAGCGAGGGGTGTAGCCATTCTTCATTTCGGAATTTTGGAATTGAAGAATTGTCTTCAATCTTTTCTTTTTTGCTTTTAAAGATGGCTGCCGTTCATTTTCCCCTTTGGTACTTAGGTCTTAGCTTTTTTTTAGAGAGGGAATTAGGCTTAGGTCTTAAGGTTGAAGTTAGATGAGTTTCAGCTTTGGGCCTTAAAATTGGGCTAAAAAAATATTTAAACTTTAGCTAAATCTCTTTTAATATAAGGTAAATATACTACATAATGTAAAAATCAATCTAATTAATTAAACTAAATTATATGTAAAATATGAAACTATTTTTGGTATTTTTCAAATATCATACTAAAAATAAAATTAGCATTAGGTTAAAATCATCACAAAAATAATATTCCTATCAAAATACTAATATTTTTGAACACAAAGTGAAACTATTTTTTTGGTATTTTTTGACTTTTATGAAAGGTAGATAAACTAAAAATAACTAGATAACATATCAGTTAGCTATATAAAAGAAAATATTTTTGTAATTTTTATTTTTGTGATAAAATAAAATAAAAAGGTCAAAACTAGATAAAATAACGATATCAGACCTGAACTAAATATTTAAATGCTATAATGTATAAAATCACGGGGAGAGTCAAAAATTACATGTCTACGGGAATTATAATTTAAGAATAACTTAAAAGTTCATTCTTAAAATACTGAGATATTACAATATTAAACCAATTTCAAAAAATATACCTAAAATACCTAGTTTGGCGGAGAAACCATGGGTTCACGTGCCCATAATCTAAGTTATAAATCCGTCACTGATCCCACGTAACGAAAAAAAGTTTCTGTCGCGAT
Organism: Nicotiana paniculata; assembly: GCA_005239505.1. Lineage (NCBI taxonomy): Eukaryota > Viridiplantae > Streptophyta > Magnoliopsida > Solanales > Solanaceae > Nicotiana > Nicotiana paniculata. The sequence goes on along the minus strand of ML324807.1, from coordinate 11,936 downwards.
ATAGATAAAAGGCATCACGTCATAGGTGTTTACTTTCAAAGAGTGGTGAAATTTTAAAAATATTTTTATCTTTTTCAAAAATAATTCAAACCTATACAGATTCTTTTAAAACTTTACAAAATTGAAAACACATTGGAGTTGTCTAAGTTTTTCAAATAGAAACAAAAAGGAGAAAGAAGATAATTGCTAATGACGATTTGTTGAAAAGTGAATTTAGATATTTTTTTAAATTTTTTGCAAAAAGAAAAACTTGTTTCTGAAACAAAGATATTATTATTGAATTTCAGATTGGTTTGTCTAGGATCAAGTGTAGAATATGTTATTATCAGTTTAATATATAATATATGAGTCATCAACTTAGGCGATATTAACTCAAATTTTTAAAGGGAAGGCTTGTCAAGTTAGCTTGCTGCCTGGGCCTTCATGCGCCGCCTTGATCTTGCACTATAGCTTGGGCCTGGCGCACCCCTACATGTGAAATTGACCAAAAAAAAATGTTATGTCCAAAAACCCTAAAACTAACTAAAAACACCAGAAATTAACAGTATCCCAATTGAGCGACCCCTCCCACCAGCACCTCCTCCTCCGCCACTGCTGCCGCAACGACAGTTACATCCGGCGTTGTCATAGACGTCAACTGAGTACATCTCCAGAACTTGTCTTAGAAGATTCCAGAATTTTCCAAGGATTTAATTATTCTTCCATTATTCGCAATATTTGATTGCTTCTTTGAATTGTTTACTCTCATCCCTTTTAATGTCGAACTGGATAGATATATTCAGCTTATTCGTACTTTAGGGATCAGAATTTTGCTTAGTTAAAAGAAGAAAATATTTCTATCTGTTGTGAATCCTAGATTGTAATTTAGCTGTTTGAATGAACTTTGCCGCATTTATTTTGGGATTTTTCTTTGGTATAGTCTATAGTGCTTGAGCTTTTCACATTGTACTTATTTGGTGTGATTACTTGATGGGCCTCTTGTAGTGAAGCTAGCTCCATTATGCTGTGTTTTTTTTCTTGTTTGCTGTCAAATTAAAGTCTAATATCTTATGCAAAATAAAAATATTAGAGCTTAATATGCTTCCATGAAGGAGCCTGAGACTCAATTGGCTCCCAGAAAGTCATAGGCACCCTCTTGATGGGGGAACGAATCTTTGATTTTTGAAAGTATAATTTCAATGTCCCTATAGCCTTAGTGTCACAAAGTTTTTGTGTTAATTCAAGCATTTTTTGTAGGAATTTATGGTTTTGTGTAATCGTTCTATTTCGGAGTTTGAACTGGATTCTGCCTTTTGAAGCATGTTTAACTTTAAAAATATTGGTAAAAATAAGGGAATAGTTGAAAGCAACGGAGTTGAATTATATGAGATGTGAAGTTTATCATTGTGAATTATCAGACATTGTGACATATGGCTTCGTGCCAAGTGGGGAAGTCCGCTGTCAAGGAATAGACTGCGGGGTCATGTGTTATATCGGTTTTGGCCAGGAATGTATAAGGCCTGAGATTTTGCAAGAGATAAAGTTGGGACTTGCGATATGTCTGCCACCTTAATAACCTTATACCTCAGTACCAAAGGAGTTATATAACAAACTTTAAATATACAAGAGGTTTACTCAGCGTGGAAGTCACGGTTGCAGATTTTGGAGTGATCTAGAGGGAGTATATGGTTCGTGCCAAGGTTTATCTGTATAGAGCTCTACTTTTGGGATCATTGTGCATCAATAGAGATGAGAGTTACCCCAAAAGAATGATGAAAAAGTATATGATAAAAGGGGTAGCTCAGCAGTGTTGAGTTAACATAGTAAAAGAAGAAATTGACCGTCGGTGTTTGTGACAAGCCTAGAAGAGGATGACCAGCCAATGCAACATCAATTACTTGACTCAGTTCTCATAAATGCTTCTGAAATATTTGCTTCTCAGACTCTCCATAATACGTGGCGCATAGGGTTTGAACGGTTGCGTTAGGTCACCAAGACGGTATCAGGATATGCCATCAGGTTTGATAAGTTAGCCTGTCATACTCCTACTTCAGTTCATATAGCTAGAGGGCGAGTCTCCAGACTCATTAAAGGACTCAATTATGATTGTAAAAATTTTGTGCGACTCAGGGAAAGATAATACTTTATTTCGGCCAGTGGTAGGAACTATTCTAGATTTGGGAGAGTCATAATTCATCAGTGTACTCAGGCTACGTGCCCCATAATTCTATTTTGTGTGATCTTGCTACTTCAAAGATTAAATTGTGATGCTTATGGTGTTCGAATTCTTTTAAAAAGATACTTTGTTAAGATGATTTACAATTTTGGAATAACAACCAAAGTTTTAAAACCAATGCCTGTTTTTCTAAATGATAGTTGTCCTATAAGTTCATTGAGTTGTGCATAATGGGTGAAGGCGAATATTAAACTCCGGTAAAAATGAAGCAATCTGTCATGGGCTCAGTACATTATACAGGTCGATTAAGATAGGTTATAATTTGTCAATGCATTCTGAGTAGTCTTGCAATTAGGGGTACTTATCGGGCAGATATTTGTACTTAACTGTTCGGCTTATCGGTTTACAAATGTAGTAATCCGCTAGTTATCTAAGACATTTGGCGGATCGATATGAATTAGCGGTTATCGGGCGCTTTATCGGCTAAATCAAATAGACTAAACTAAGTAGAGAATTTGTCCGACTTCAGATTTTTAACTGTAGTGGATTTCAACAAATTCAGCTGGACATTCATTTTTCGTAAAACCACTCTTAAGGACGCTGCCAAGTACCAATGAAGAAGTTGCTGTTGATTTGTTGTTTGATGAGATAAAGAGATAAAATGCCTATGCTACTGTATTCTACAACTATAATATTGAAGGAACCTTTGGCACTAGTATCCTCTTGTGTTGACTCAAGGGGTCATTATGTGAAATTAGACTCTGTTCTAGGCTTAATAGCCTTAAAAAGGTTAATTTTAAATATTTTGATTTACGTGCGCAGTCCGGACGTGAAACCGGAAAGCTTTTATTTGAAAATATGAGAAATAATAATTTCTAGAGTTAAAATTTTATTAAAATTGACTTTGGTCAACATTTTGAGTAAACGGACCCGGATCCATATTTTGATAATCCCGGGAGGTCCGCAGTAAAACATGGGACTCGGGCGTATGCCCGAAAATGAATTCCGAGGTCCCAAGCCTTAGAAATCAATTTTTGAAAGAAATTATTTTGCTGAAATATTATTGAAATAAAGAAAGGAATTTATGTTTGAAACAATTGGTATTGGGCCCGTATTGTGGTTCCGGAGCTCGATACAGGTTTGTTATGATATTTAGGCATTGCCTGTGAAATTTGGTGAAAAAAACAGAGTTCGTTTGACGTGATTCGGACATCCGATTGATAAATAGTGAACTTTAAATGTTCTTGAGAAAAATAATGAGTTTTGAGGTTTAATTCGTAGTTTTACATGTTATTTTCATGATTTGATCGAACGAGCAAGTCCGTATGATGCTTTTACACTTGCGTGCATATTTGGTTTAGAGCCCTGAGGGCTCGTGTGAGTTTCAAATAGGTTTGGGTTGTGTTGTGTTCGTTCTTTCTTATGCTTCGACGTCGTTTCTTCAAGCATAAATGATATCATATTGAACAAATGAGCTTCTATCTCTATTTTGAATGAAGTATTAGATCTGTATCGTAATTACAGACACGTAACAACAAGAATCATCGAATTTGGACATTGTATGAGGATTTTGTTGTCATTTTACTAAGGTTGCCAGATTTTTTAGGTTAATTACGAAATTGCCGCTGACAGCGTTTTAAAAATCTGCTCTATTTGCAAATATTAAAACATACCTATCTCCTTCATTATGAGGTCAAATTGAGTGATTCAAAAGCCTAATTTGACTAGAATTTCACAAGGAACACATTGAAGACATAAAAATCAAGTTTCAGAATCGTTTGGCATGAGAAACGAGGCAGAATAGCTGGCAGAAAAATATATATAAAACGGGCAAACTTTTTCTTCTTCAAATTTTCGAACCCACAGCCCTAGGAATGAATTTATTCACCAAATATCATCCCCAAGTCATAGGTAATCAATTATAAACTTTACTCTTTCAATTACTCATTGTTTTTCATCACTTTTAAATAAAAAAAACTAAGAATTTTCATGGTAAGAATTGAGGGTTTTGGTAGAATTAGAAAATTTTACAAAATTCGAATCTTTACCTCAAATTGAGGTCGGATTTCTAAACTAATTGTATATTTGGGTTCGTGGGTTAATAGGTAAACGTAATTTGGTCCGAACCCCGAGTTTAGACTAAGCGGCCCCGGGGTCAGGTTTTTACTTATTTTTAGAAAACTTAGGAAAAATTATAATGTTCAGTAAAGTTAGTTAATTTATCATTAATTAATGATATTAAGTTAATTATGGTTAGATTCGAGTGTAGTGGAGGTGAATTCAAAGGGAAAAGCTATAATTGAGCAGTGAGTGGCCTGCGAATTTGAGGTAAGTGTTTGGTCTAACTTTGACTTGAGGGAATAGGAGGCCCCACTTGTTTTCCATGTGAAATGCATGTGTGTGGTGTATAGACGAGGTGACGAGTATCTATGCACCACCAAATGGTCTGTTAAGCATGATCCCTTCCTCGTTCCCAAGTTAATAGATTCCTGACTTAATTGTTCTATGTTCATTATTGTTTCTACGATTACTTGGCCTTATTCCGTTGTTGTTAAATATTATTGTGGTTATTTTGAAAAGAGTATTGGTTGTTTATTTGGTTCCCTTGTGGTACAAAACGATTGAGTAGTTTGGCATTGTTTCTACGAGGCACATATATATTTATGTTCCTGTTGCTTTCATTTTTGATAATATTGAGGAAGTTATGAAAATTGCAGTTTAACTGTCTTAGGATTATTGAGGTTTACGTGGCTATTTGATTTCAATCGATTATTGCCAATTGTTGTTGCAAGTGTGTTAAAAGTGTTGGTTGTTCTCTTGATTCTATCATAGTACATACAGATTGAGCTGGGTTGACAGCGTTACGGTGTTGAATTAAAGGTGTTGTGAAAGGCTTGGCCTGAACTGTGAAAGTTTTTGATGAATAAATAAAATTGATTGTGATAAGGGGGCTGTGATAATGGTGGATAATTGATTGTGATACGGGTGAACAAATTGATTGTGATATTGTGAATAGGTGGGATCGACAATGATAAGGGAGAGTATGCATGGTTTACTGTTCATAAAATAAAGGTTGGAACACTCATTATTTTATTGTCATTATTTTATATTCTGCTTTTACTGTTATTTAAAGTGAAACTTGTTCTGTTTACAATTGTCGAGACATAAATATTATGAAAGGCTTTGACTTGAATTGTGAAATTATGAATAAATTGATATGATATGTCTGGTGGGAGCGGGTTGGACGCCGCAATAAGGAGTGATAAGGGTGGACAGGTGGGATCGGGTTGCACGCCGCAACAGGAGTAATAAGGGTGATATATTTAGGGAGGACCAATAAGGGTGGACATGTGGGAGCGGGTTGCACGCCGCAACAAGGAGCGATAAGGGAGGACATTTATATTTTTTACTGATTTTCAAAGAAAAACAAAGATTTGAAAAGTTACTATTTTATATTACTATTTTTCATATTTTAGCACTACTTTTATTTAAAGTTAAAGTTTGGAAACTTGAAAATTATTTGAGAGTTGCTTATAGCTGAGGCCTGGAAAAGGCGGCTGAGTTATTTCATTGTTGTTGCAGTACTTTATTATTTGTTTAGATTTCCTTCGTGCTTTATATTTATTGTCTCAGTTATATTTTTCTTGTTCGTGTAGAATTATTTTATTGTGTTATTGTATATATTATTGTCATAGGTTATATGTTTTTAATGCTCTGCCGTAGCCTCGTCACTACTTCGTTGAGGTTAGGCTCAGTACTTACTCAGTACATGGGGTCGGTTGTACTGATACTACACTCTGCACTCTTTTGCGCAGATCCACGTAGTAGCCAGCAGTAGAGATTTCTAGAGCAGCCATCTATTTATTCGGAGACACGAGGTATATCTGCTGGCGTTCGCAGATCCCGAGAGTCTTCTCCTATTTTTATAAAATTGTTTTAGTATATTCTGAACAGTTACACTATTTCTTTCAGCCCAGTGTTTGTAGTATTCTTTAGTAGCTCGTGAATTGTGACACTAGACTCTAGGGTAGTTCTAGATCTATTATATAATTAATTTGTGGTTCATTTTTATTCAATTATTTATTATTTTATCTTTGAAAATTATTTAAATTAAGTTTACTTTAAATTTATTTATTGATGCTTGAGAAAAAAATCAAAGGAAATTAGCTACTCAAATTCTAATATTGGCTTGCCTAGCAAGTGTGGTGTTAGACGCCATCACGATTCCTAAGGTTGGGAATTTGGATCGTCACAAGGTGGTATTAGAGCACTAGGTTGCCTAGGTCTCACAATTCACGAACAAACTTGGTAGAGTCTGAAGGATCGCTACGGAGACGTCTGTGCTTATCTCTCATAGGCTATGAAGTTAGGAACAATTTCACTTCTATTCTACTCCATCGTGCGAATTTATTCTTCCATTGATGATAGAACTTGCCTATTCTTTTCCTCTCACAAATCTCGACAACACGCAAAGCGTCTACAACCGGACAAGGGGTGAAGCCCCAAAGTCAACTACGATTACGGGAAGAGACAGAAGCGGAGCTCAGCCTAAATCTTGAACATCAACACCTATTGTAAAGTCTCAAATGGATATGTATGCAGAGGTTCTAGCTCAGTCGGTACATGTTGGACTAGTCCATATCCCAGAAGGATTTATAGCTACTCTAGTATGGCATAACAAGGGAATAGTTGAAAGCAACGGAGTTGAATTATATGAGATGTGAAGTTTATCATTGTGAATTATCAGACATTGTGACATATGGCTTCGTGCCAAGTGGGGAAGTCCACTGTCAAGGAATAGACTGCGGGGTCATGTGTTATATCGGTTTTGGCCAGGAATGTATAAGGCCTGAGATTTTGCAAGAGATAAAGTTGGGACTTGCGATATGTCTTCCACCTTAATAACCTTATACCTCAGTACCAAAGGAGTTATATAACAAACTTTAAATATACAGGTGGTTTACTCAGCGTGGAAGTCACGGTTGCAGATTTTGGAGTGATCCAGAGGAAGTATATGGTTCGTGCCAAGGTTTATCTGTATAGAGCTCTACTTTTGGGATCATTGTGCATCAATAGAGATGAGAGTTACCCCAAAAGAATGATGAAAAAGTATATGAATAAAAGGGGTAGCTCAGCAGTGTTGAGTTAACATAGTAAAAGAAGAAATTGGCCGCTGGTGTTTGTGACAAGCCTACGAAGAGGATGACCAGCCAATGCAACATCAATTACTTGACTCAGTTCTCATAAATGCTTCTGAAAGATTTGCTTCTCAGACTCTCCATAATACGTGGCGCATAGGGTTTGAACGGTTGTGTTAGGTCACCAAGACGGTATCAGGATATGCCATCAGGTTTGATAAGTTAGCATGTCATACTCCTACTTCAGCTCATATAGCTAGAGGGCGAGTCTCCAGACTCATTAAAGGACTCAATTATGATTGTAAAAATTTTGTGCGACTCAGGGAAAGATAATACTTTATTTCGGCCAGTGGTAGGAATTGTTCTAGATTTGGGAGAGTCATAATTCATCAGTGTACTCAGGCTACGTGCCCCATTGCAGTTACAACTCAACTACATGACCAGCTAGGGATAAAGGGGGTCAGAATGTCGAGAGTGGAGGTTAGATTCCTAGAGGTGGAGACCCAACCTGATGATATATTTTGCATGGTATGGCTGAGGTCGTTTTATTAATGGTGTCATTACAAAAACAATCTGTAATTAGTAAAAAGTGATGATTTCCTGAACTTAATATGGTTATGCATAACTAATAAAATTATTCTAATATGCTCTACTCTCGGGTGAGCTTCGTAACTCAAAAATCTACTTATGTGAATACTTGTATTGAGAATATGGAGATATTTGTGTCTATCATTACGTGTTGTAATTTTATTTAACGAAAAATATTTAAAGGAAGGAAATGGAATGTTTCTATTGGCACGATACAAATGTTGCTTGTGATTCAGAATTGAAGACGAGGTCCTCGCATTTTAATATGATTTTAGATGTTTAAATCGGGCTATTAGCAACGGTGGAAGTTATGTAAGGACGAGGTCCTGGTGACGGAAATTCTTGTGTTTAAATTCTCCCTTGTGAATTAAAGTTTTGTTATAGTACTGGTAGGGAATCATGCCTGTTAGGCTGATTCAACAATTTATGTATAAAAATTAATGATAATAATCTTAATAAATGAATAAATATAATAAAAAAATACTAATAATAATTAAATAAATTAATTAATTAATTAACTGTGCATAGTTTACCAAATCCGTGTTATAATTATTGAGCTTTGACCTACGAGGTATGTGCCGCCCATGTGGCGTTAAATGAGACACGTTAAGTCGGGTATATAATTATGAGGTCTTCATGAATCACATCTCGTTATCAGTATTGTGAAGGTTTGAAAGGAGATTATTGCTAACGTCAAGCTGTTTGATAATTCTGTAATTTGCTATGAACAACCATTAAGAAAATAGAGGCGGTGAGTATGGGCAGCCTTGCGTATATTCCAGTTAGTGACATACCGTTAGCTTCAGACATTTAGACGTTGGCTAATCAGTTCGTGAGGTTGGATATTTCCCCCAGCATTGTTCTAGCTTGTACAGTCGGTCGGTCTTCCCTATTTGAGCGTATTCGGGAGCGACAGGATGATGACCCACATTTGGCGGCCCTAAGGGACACATTTCGGCCCGGTGATGCCAAGCAGGTTACAGTTGGAGATGATGGTATTTTGAGGATGCATGGTCGGTTACGTTTTCCATTTCAGGTAATTTTCTATGTCCGTTCGAGGATGAACGTTTGTTTTAGGAGTGGAGATTGTGATGACCCAAGGGGTAATTCTTTGAAATTAGACTCTGTTATAGGCTTAATAGCCCTAAAAAGGTTAATTTTAAATAATTCAAATTGCGTGCGCAGTCCGGGCGTGAAACTGGAAAGCTTTTATGTGAAAATATGAGAAATAGTAATTTCTAGAGTTAAAATTTTATTAAAATTGACTTTGGTCAACATTTTGAGTAAACGGACCCGGATCCATATTTCAATGATCTCGGGAGGTCCGCAGTAAAATATGGGACTCGGACGTATGCCCGAAAATGAATTCCAAGGTCCCAAGTCTTACAAATCAATTTTTGAAAGAAATTATTTTGCTGAAATATTAATGAAATAAAGAAAGGAATTTATGTTTGAAACCGTTGGTATCGGGCCCGTATTGTGGTTCCGAAGCTTGATACAGGGTTTTTATGATATTTAGTCCTTGCCTGTGAAATTTGGTAAAAAACGGAGTTCGTTTGACGTGATTCGGACATCCGGGTGATAAATAGTGAACTTTAAGTGTTCTTGAGAAAACTAATGAGTTTTGAGGTTTAATTCATTGTTTTACATGTTATTTTCATGATTTGATCGCACGAAAAAGCCCGTATGATGCTTTTAGACTTGAGTTCATATTTGGTTTAGAGCCCCGAGGGCTCGGGTGAGTTTCAAATAGGTTTGAGTTGTGTTGCGCTCGTTCTTTCTTATGCTTCGACGTCGTTTCTTCAAGCATAAATGATATCATATTGAACAAATGAGCTCCGATTTCTGTTTTGAATGAAGTATTAGATCCGTATCGTAATTACAGAACCGTAGCAAAAAGAATCATCGAATTTGGACATTGTATGAGAACTTTATGGTCATTTTACTAAGATTGCCAGTTTTGTCAGGTTAATTACGAAATTGCCACTGAAGGCGTGTTAAAAATCTGCATTATTTGCAGATATTAAAACCTACCTATCTCCTTCATTATAAGGTCAAATTGAGTGATTCAAAAGCCTAATTTGACTAGAATTTCACAAAGAAGCCATTAGAGGCATAAAAATCAAGTTTCAGAATCGTTTGGCACGAGAAACGAGGCAGAATAGCTGGCAGAAAAATATATATAAAACGGGCAAACTTTTTCTTTTTCAAATTTTCGAACTCCACAGCCCTAGGAACGAATAACTTCACCAAGTATCACCCCTAAGTCATAGGTAATCAATTCTAAACTTTACTCATTGTTTTTCATCACTTTTAAATTAAAAAAAACTAAGAATTTTCATGATAAGAATTGAGGGTTTGGGTAGAATTAGGAAATTTTGAAAAAAATGAATCTTTACCTCGAATTGAGGTCAGATATCGAAACTTAATTGTATATTTGGGTTCGTGGGTGAATGGTAAACGTAATTTGGTCCGAACCCCGAGTATAGACCAAGCAGGCACCGGGTCAGGTTTTTACTTTTTTTGAGAAAACTTAGGAAGAATGATAATGTTCAGTAAAGTTAGTTCATTTATCATTAATTAATGATATTAAGTTAATTATGGTTAGATTCGACTGTATTGGAGGTGAATTCAAAGGGAAAAGTTATAATTGAGCAGTGAGTGTCCTGCGAATTTGAGGTAAGTGTTTGGTCTAACTTTGACTTCAGGGAATAGGAGTGCCCACTTGTTTGCTATGTGAAATGCATGTGTGTGGTGTATAGGTGAGGTGACGAGTATCTATGCACCACGAAATGGTCTGTTAAACATGATCCCTTGCTCATTCCCAAGTTAATTGATTCCTGGCTTAATTTTTCTATGTTCATTATTGTTTCTACGATTACTTGGCCTTAATCCGTTGATGTTAAATATTATTGTTGTTATTTTGGAAAGAATATTGGTTGTTTATTTGGTTCCCTTGTGGTACAAAATGGTTGAGTAGTTTAGCATTGTTTCTACGAGGCACATATATATTTATGTTCCTGTTGCTTTCATTTTTGATAATATTGAGGAAGTTATGAGAATTGCAGTTTAACTGTCTTAGGACTGTTGAGATTTACGTGGCTATTTGATTTCAATCGATTATTGCCAATTGTTGTTGCAAGTGTTTTAAAAGTGTTGGTTGTTCTCTTGATTCTATCATAGTACATAAAGATTGAGCTGGGTTGACAGAGTTACGGTGTTAACATATATTCTGGTTGGTTTTATTGTAAAATGATATTGGTTGAAGCTTATGAGCTATACTATTTTCTGTCTGCAATTGTTGAAATAAAGGTGTTGTGAAAAGCTTGGCCTGAACTGTGAAAGTTTTTGATGAATAAATAAAATTGATTGTGATATTGTGAAATCGGGTTGCACGCCGCAATAAGACAATGATAAGGGAGAGTATGCATGTTTTACTGTTCATAAAATAAAGGTTGGAACACTCATTATTTTATTGTTATTGTTTCATATTCTACTTTTACTATTATTTAAAGTGAAACTTGTTCTGTTTACAATTGTCGAGACATAAATATAGTAAAACGCTTTGACTTGAATTGTGAAATTATGAATAAATTGATATGATATGTCTGGTGGGAGCGGGTTGCACGCCGCAATAAGGAGTGATAAGGGTGGACAGGTGGGATCGGGTTGCACACTGCAACAGGAGTAATAATGGTGATATATTTAGGGAGGAGCAATAAGGATGGACATGTGGGAGCGGGTTGCACGCCGCAACAAGGAGCGATAAGGGAGGACATTTATTTTTTTACTGATTTTCAAAGAAAAACAAAGATTTGAAAACTTACTATTTTATATTACCATTTTTCATATTTTGGCACTACTTTTATTTAAACTTAAAATTTGAAAACTTGAAAATTATTTGAGAGTTGGTTATAGCTGAGGCATGGAAAAGGCGGCTGCGTTATTTCATTGTTGTTGCAATACTTAATTATTTGTTTAGATTTCTTTTGTGCTTTATATTTATTGTCTTAGTTATATTTTTCTTGTTCGTGTAGAATTATTTTATTGTGTTA
>ML324806.1:0-39997 GCA_005239505.1 Nicotiana paniculata | reverse complement strand
CTAATAAACTATAAAACTAAAAGAAGAGAAGAGAAGAAAAACTAAGTAGAATCCTCTTTCAGGCGTGGTGTGTTCCTCCGCCAAAAGTCCCCTGTCGAATCTCCCTTAATGTGATGTTTTTGGGTATATTTATATGTTTAGGATGAACCCTAAACGTGTCAAACGCTTCTATTCCAACTTGGAAACACTTAAAACCCGTCAAAACTCGATTTCTGGCCGTCTGGGGACCCTGGCGTTAGGGCTCTAAGGCCTGGGTAACGCCAGGCTGGGTCAGGCTGTTTGGCTCCAATCCCGGCTATCGCCCGGGTGTCCCCTTTCTCGTATTTTTCGACGTATTTGCATCCGTTTAGACCCGTTTCCATTTCCAATTCACCTACACATAAAATAAACCCCATTAGGCACATACGACGTGTATTTTATCATTAAAACACATAAAATGCAAGGTATATAATGCTTAAAATCATGAATTCTAGCCACGCATCAAACATTGCTTTAACCAAATGTTTTGCAGTGACCCAATAGAGTTGATGAAAGAAAGGAGAAAAATATGAGGAAAACTCAATAACTGGATTAATATTGGAAATTTTCTTTAAGGTGGGGAAAAAAATCAGAAATAGCTTTGTTTACCTCAAAATACGAGTAACAATTAAACTTGTAATGTGGTTATAAGGATATGTTATCTAATTCAATGCCAATGATAAATAACTAAATGAATAAAGGAATTAAACGATTTAAATGGATCAAAGAGTAATTGCGAGTTATCGACCCTGATCTGGATTAGACTCGAGATCAAACGCGAAGAACAGTAAGAACAGCAATAGTAATATGAACAATAAGAACTATAAAGAGTTCAGAGCAAATAAAAGATCAGAGTGCTTTGTATTTTTCAGTAATGGTGTAAGTGGTAAGTGCGTATGATGATAACAATGATAATGTGTTTTACAAATGAACAGGGTCCCTCTTTATATAGTAGAGGAATCCTATGTAAAGTATGACTCTAATTTCAAAAGTAAAATACATGATTGATACCATTAACCGCTAATGGTTCTATCGGTTCCGAGATTCTCGCCGAGATAGGTGGTCGATCGCGGATATCTCGTGATTCTGTTACTACGGTGTCGATTTAGCCCAATCTCAATCCCTTAGTATTCATATTCTCTGAGCTCAAACTTGCTTTGATACCGGCTCATTCTCGAGACTTACCCTCGAACCCGTAGAATCGGGTATGCTCGATTTTTACCGTATACAGATAGTCCTCGCGTTTCTTAGAATGAAATGATCAGAAACAATTTGAGCCCTGATTCTTCGATACCTTGATCATGATGTCATCCTCATGACGTAAGCGATGGATGTGACCTAAACATCCCGTCAGTTCGGTTCCCAAAAAAACCATCAATGCATGTCAGTCGTTGATCGGCCGCTAGTGGAACCAAACCGCCGATATAAAACCTATAAATACCAGCTCCTTAATAGATTCAAACTTTACTTTGCTTTGATCGCTGACCCTTGAGCTCACAATCCTTCTTGCTTTCCTCTCGTCGCCGCTTACTAAACCAATGTTGTTCCACTGGAGTCGCCAGTTCTAAACCTTCTTTTTACTCCCCACTCATACGTAAATGGCGAAACCTCTAAAACAGTACCGCAAAAGGAGAAAGCTCCATTTTCTTCTTCCCGCCGGCCGGCGATAAAATGCAAGTAGAACCGACTGTCCATGAATACGTACCTGGCCCTTGTGTCCTTAAAACTAATTTTAAGGTTGATAACCCCTCATCGGTACTGGGCCGATGCAAACATATGTTGGTGTACATGTGTTCAATCACCGAGGGCCATGTCGAGGCCATGAAGAAGGACTAGATGGGGTCTAGAGGTGGTGGTGCAAATTCCTACGCTTGAAGAGAGCATCACCACACATGTGAAGGGGTTCTTGAGTGTTTACACTTACCCATTCACATTGGATTCCGTCGACCCCGTGATCTTCGACTTCTGCAAGAGGTACGAGGTCACCCTCGATCATCTCCACCCCTCACTTTGGCGCATAGTGATAATATTACGCTTTTAGTCCAACGAGGTCGGGGAGTTGGAGTTCACATTAGACCACCTCATTCGGTTATACATGCCTCAACTCTATTGAGGGCTAATCAGACTTAACTGTCGAGCAAAAAAAGCCCTATTCTTGAATATCTACGAGGATAAAGCTTGAGGTTAGATGAGTCGATTCATACGGGTGAGGACCTGTGATATAATACCAGAAGAAAAGATGTCGTTTCCTGAGGAGCGGAAAGCCAAACGTAAGTGACTTTTTGTTCTTTTGATTATGTTTTATTTTGATCTTGTCTAACATTCTACTTTGACCAAGCAGCCGACCTTTGGTGCCCGAGGCGGTGCCCGATTTCGAAGATTGGATCCACAAGCTCGCCTCCACTTCGACTCGTGTTGAACGAGTGTGGAGGGATTTGGCTAAAGGCAAGTGGGAGGCCAAAAACCATGGTAAGGTCCCTTCTCACGTATCTTGAAACAATTTCCTTTTTTCTCCATCACTAATCTTCTGTTTATGCAGGTCTGACCAAAGATGCCATTATGAGGGCTTCGAGCGAAGGCGACGAAGCTATGTCCCCGGTTTCGAGGCCGGAAAAGGACAAGAAGAGGAAAAATCCCTCACAATCCGAGGTCTCCAAACCCAAACCTCAAAGGGTGAGGAGAAAAATAGTCATGCTCTCGGCGGGTGCGGTCCAAACATTTAGGGACCAGGATGAGGAAGAAGAAGAAGACACGTCGGTGTTGGTCGCTCTCCCCAGAAAAGCTACCGAGGTTGCTTCGTATTTCGAGTTGTCGTCTGCTGCAGCCGAGCCTCGTGTCGAGGAGACTTTGAAAATAAAATCGGGGGTGATCCCTAAATCTCCTGAGTTCGAGAAGGTGTCTCGATCATCGACTTCTACACCGGGAAGAGCTGGTTCTGAGACCAAGAGGATCGGACAGAGCGATTCGCTCGGAGCCATGACAATAGGTCAAATGCCTTCCATGTCGGTCTTTTCTGAACCCGAGATTGACGGAGGCTCTAGCGCTGGTGATCCTTTTCAGGATTGCTTCGTAGGGGTCGATGATGCCTCTGATATCGCTGATGCTTCGATCCTCATGGCGGAAGCTAAACTTATTTTTTCCAAGGTAAGTGCTTGTTGTTTTTTGGTCATTCCCCTTCATTTTTTTTCTAAGGTTATTCTTTCTAACTTGTGTTCTTCTTCTTTGTATAGGCTTCTGCCAAGTTCCGAGCTGACCTTAGTCAGTGCGAGGCCGATCTTCAGAGGGTCTCGTAAGAGAGGATCGTTCTGAAGATTCTTTATGGCCATAAGGACGAGGTCATAAAGGATCTTCAAGTGGACCTGGCTAAACATCTTTTTTCCAAGGTAAGTGCTTGTTGTTTTTTGGTCATTCCCCTTCATCTTTTTTCTAAGGTTATTCTTTCTAACTTGTGTTCTTCTTTGTATAGGCTTCTGCCAAGTTCCGAGCTGACCTTAGTCAGTGCGAGGCCGATCTTCAGAGGGTCTCATAAGAGAGGATCGCTCTAAAGATTCTTTGTGTCCATAAGGACGAGGTCATAAAGGATCTCCGAGCAGACCTGACCAAGGCTCATGAGGAGGAGGCCGAGTTGGACAAGCAGGTAACCACCTTATTGATGCAGTATGGAATTGAATCCACTGCGAAAGCTAACTTTTCAAAATCTCAGTTGCAGTAGAAGGTGGAGAAGATCGGCCTTCTTCGGGAGGAGGTCGATCAGGTTAAGACCGACTCCGGTCGGTAGAGAGCTAGGATGGACCGTCTTGCTATTGAAAAGGAAGCATCTTTGTCCAAGTTATCTTCGGTAGAGGCCCAACTCCAAGACCTTAGAGAAAAAAGGTTTTGCTCAGGCCAAAAGGGTCGAAGAGCTCGAAGTCGGGCTCAACAAGGCCAAGGCTGAGATCAAAAAGACTAAGGCCAAGGCGGACAAATCCATAGCGCAGTACCGGGTTGACACCGTAGTTGTTCAAACCCAACTAAGGGAGGCTTCCAACCGGGAGCAGTGTCATAGAGACTTGGCGAAATGCCAATCCCGGAGGGAAACCCTCGAGGAAATTCATACTCGAGGTGGTGACCTCTCCGAAGAGATTGCTCGGGCAAAAGAGCTCGAGGCCGAAGCCAGGCAACTCGTCTCTTCCGATGATGATGATGATGATGATGGCAGGTGCGATAGTGGAGAAGACGAAGGTGGGGTTGCTGAAGAAGATGCCTCTGAAGAAGCTGCTCGGGAGGAAGCCGGTATTGAGGGGACTAGCCCCGATCATAACTAGATTGTAACTTCTTTTTCTTTTTTTCTCTTGGAAGGCCCTGGCCGGCCCTTTGTACATATATATTTTTTATATAATGGAAAATTTTCCTTTGATGCCTTCATGAGTTTTTCTTTCACGTCCCTTGTATGTTTACTTGTTCTTGCTGAAAGATTTTTATTGCTTCATTTCAACTCGTGATCGAGATAAACCCTTAGGCTTTTTGTTTTTACAGGGGCGAGTCCCTAAGCTATGAAGGTAAGTCCCCGAGTCCGAAACTTATTTGAGAACTCGTCTTGGGAATGGTTCGTTTCGAACTGGTAAATGAGCTATCTTAGATAACCAAGCTTTGATAGTTTTATAGAATAAGATAGACCCTTAAGTTTTTATCAATGATTGTTAAGCTTTCGAGATCACTGTTACATCTTTCATGCGAATATTCGAGCTATAGTTAATCGTTTGTTTGAGCTCGTAATAACCGAACACTTGGGTTCGAATTGAGTGAGAGCGAGGTCTCGAACTCTAATCGTATCGGCCTTTAGGTTTATCAGATCAGCCCTTAGGATCTTTTATATTGGCCCTTAGGCTCTTTAAATCAGCCCTTAGGCTCTTTAAGTTGGGCCAATTCGGCCTCTAAAAACGACTATAATTTTTCCCTCTTTTCATCTAAAAGACTTAGTGAAAATTTATGTATGCCTTATCATGTGTTTTTTGTACCCGTTGGTTTTTTCGAGGGTTCAACAATCGTAGCCCAATTTTCTTAACTCGTTCGCGTTAAGATAATTTAATACCTCTTAAGGCTTTTTCGGAGGCTGATATTATCGAAGCCTTTAAATTTTATGAGGGCTGATTTTATCGAAGCCCTTTTTTATTTGCTTTGCTGAAGGTAGCCTTATTTAATTGGTTTTTCAAAGTGTTTGAAGGCCTTTAGTTTATGGCGGAAGTCGGACGTCTCTGAGCTGCATTATTTCGACCGTAGCCATTTTCTATGACCGTAGTCTCTAATACGGTTGTAGCCTTCGGGCATGTCTCTTGAACTTGTTTCCCAATAATATTTCGAACTTGTTTGAAATATTAGTCCCCAAGTGTGATGACCTTGGCCTATATATCAGGGGATGCCTCTTTGAGGTCTTATGATTTCGAACTTAGATAACTCGAGTAGGTAGTCCCCGAGTGTTCGAGGTACGCTAGCACTTGGCCCTTGGGCCATTTTTCGCAAGTGTTAGTTTTGCACAATATACCATAAGTACATGACTCGTATAATAGAAATTCTACTTCAAACATGAGATGTTTGAGAAAAAAGAGAGAGCTTCTTTGTATTACTCATACATGCTCATACATGCGTACATGTTTTGTTGTCGGGACTCGGCTAATCTATATATGGACACGGTTCATTTGGTTGTTTGGCCTATTACAAAATTCTTCCTATCAAGACCCATTTACATAACATCTGAGGGTGATTCCCCCTAGTATTCGAGGTTGATTGCAAAGAAGCCTTGGCTACTGTTGAATTACCCCCAGGTAGCACATAGTTGTTGCCTCGTTAAAAACCTTGTCGGAAAAACCCATTTGGATAAAAACCGGTCTAAGGGAAAAAGAGTGCAACACGTACTTTAAAACCTAAGGTTTCGATTTCTTGGACCGGATACGTGCAACAAGTTAGTTTCGAATAAATGAAAAAGGAGAAAATCTATACCTTAGCAATAATATCGCTTAAGGAGTGATATGTTCCAATTATTCGACAATGGCTCGGCGTCCATTGTTCCGAGCTTATACGATCATTTCCTGACTATGTTGAGTATTGTATAAGGTCCTTCCTGTAACACCTCCTTTTTTCCGATAAGGGTGGGATAATGGGGGTTTTCCAATTTAAGTGACATTAATCGAAATGGGATTATTTATTTATTTTAGAGTCGCCACTTGGGATAATTATGGTGTCCCAAGTCACCAGTTTATTTTAAATCTCAAATCGAGGAAATTTGAATCCATTAAAAGTCTGTGAACCAGAAGATCGGGTAAGGAATTCTATTAACCGGGGAGAAGGTGTTAGGCACTCCCGAATTCTGTGGTTCCAGCACGGTAGCTTAATGATTCATACTTGGATTATTTAATCTAATTACTTATTTTAGGATCTATATGTAGTTATTCGTTACCGCTTTTAATTACTTGATTTATCTAAGGGATTACCTTAATCCGAGTTACGCGTACGTATACCCATTTAGTTTTGGTATGTCAAAAATCATGTCATGCGTACGTGTGCACAATTCACGACACTTAGTACTTCTTTAAGAAAAAAATTGGTCAAAGTCGCGCGAATTTTTTTTTGGAAGTCATAATTATGTCATGCGAACGTGCACACAATCACGACAATGAATTAAAGAACGTGTGTAAAGCATTATAGGGATATTCACAAGCTATTTAATGCTCCTAAGGTTTAAGACTAAATAATCGTGGAAATATTCCAAGATCCTATGAATCAGCTAAATTTGCTTCCTCACCGTTCGCATATATGTCTCATTTTGGTGAAATTAGTTGCATCTTCCCAAATTAATCAATTTATTATTCTTTGTTTGTGTTTAAAAGTAGTAACTCTCTCTACCCAAACAAAAATTTGCAAATTTAGCCACATTTAACACTTAGACACCTATCACCACAACTTCTGGTAGTAGGTATTTTATGTATCAGATGTCGAATTGCCAATATAGCCACAATGACTTGAAACAAACTATAACATCGAATCAAAACCAAATTTACACATTTAATCCATTCTATGGCTTGGAAATTATAGTCGCTTTACATTCATGAGTTCAAAATTAGTCCACAAACATAGTTCAAATCAGATTTACAAGCATTTCATTAATCAACGAACCTAGGTCTGAGCTAATAAATCAAAACAATCAACAAATCAATCAACAAACGAACCAAATTTCATACCATAGCAGATCTGAAAGAGAACGTGGAGTTTTAGTACATGCCTAATGCGCAAGAACTAATTTAACAAATCCAATTGCCAAATAAATACTGAAAAAGCAGCTACTGGTCGAATCCCCAGCTACAAGTTGACAGAGAACAACAACAAACAAAACAATCCCAACTAGCTCCGATTTGAAACCCAAAAATACAGGATAATCGATGTTTTGAATCACGAGAAATGGTGATGGTTTTATTTTGTTGTTTTGACTGTAAATCAATCTCATATTCCATTACTTTTCTTCTTCTTTCCGGAACTCTTTTTGTTATAGTTTCTTAAGATCTCAGATCTTGTTTTGAACTTTTTTGTTTTTTTTTTGTATCATGCGTGAGGGCAGTAAGTGGGGTGAGAGTGTGAAGTGTGTCCGTTATTTTCAAATGGAGAGAGAGGAGTCGCTGCTCGTTTCCGGCGAGCTATCCGGACATCGTCGATAGTGAGAGCTGGAGCAAGAAAATGGGGTGGTGGCTCTTTTAGGGGTGAGGTTCTGTTATTCACGGCGACGGCTTGGCCTGAGTGAGAGGTGAGGAGGAAGAGCGGGAGGGAACGGCGCTAGGGTTTTAATTTTTGTAGAGGGGATCGTTTGGAGAGGATGGAGAGAGTGCCGTTTGGACTTACTGCTGGCGGCAGCGCCACTCACCGGTGGCTGATTCTAGGGCGATAGGGATTTTAGGTTTAGGGGAGGGTTCTTTTTTTTATAGAAGATGAAGGGGCTGCTAGGTTTTTATTCTTCTTTTTGGTAGGGAAGACTGTCGTTTCTAGGTTTTTTAGTAGAGGGAAGGTCTGTATTTTTCTTGTTGAAGATGAGAGGTTCGATTTTTTTGGTCTCTTTGTTGAGTGAGAAGTGAGGAAGAAGAAAGGGAAAAATGGCGTTGATGCTCTTTTCTTTAGGAATTAGATCCTTTTTTTTTTGTCTCTCTCTAATGTGTATGTGTTTTTGAATTGGAGATAAAGGTATGTGGTTTTTAGATGACGAGGGAGTGAGGAGGAAGAACGAGAAACGGCGCTGATGCTTAAGGGAGAAGGTTTGATTGGAGGAGATGATTGAAGGGGAGTGAGAAGGGAACGACGCTAGTAGGGTTAGGGAGATGGGGGAGTCTAATTTTTTGTCTCTAGGTCTAGGTCTTTTTTAGGTATAATGTATATATAGAAGAGATGAGGGATTTAGGGTATTTTAATGTGGGGAAATCTTGTTGGGCCTATGATTTTGGGCCCTGAAATTGGGCCAATTTGAAACAAGAGACAAATTTGTTCTTTCAAAAATGGCCACATTACTACTAATTGAATTTATTTTGCAAAAGACCTAATTAGCATCTTAACTAATTGATTAATGTTAATGTATATTTTTGTGACTTTTGTATATTAATCCATCAATTAAAGAGTGATTAATTCCTAAAAAATATAAATTAAACCTAAGATGACATGAAATGAAAAATGTGATTATTTTTTATGATTTTTCTATAATTTTAAAGTATTAAACATGCATGAAAATGCAACTAAATAAAGAAAAACTCCTAAGATCCATTAACATTATTTTTTATCTATATTTAGGAGTGATTTTCGTGCGGGGCAAAAATTGGGTCCTCACACTTCCCAGTTAGGACCTAGTTTCCCTTCATTAGGGTCTCGAGTATTGATGGTGATTTTCCTTAAGACCAAGTCCCCGACTTTGAAGTGTCAAAGATTGGTTCTTCTGTTGTAATACCTCTTGATTCGTTGCTTTTGCGCGGCCATTCGAACGAGTTCCGCTTCTCGTCTTTCATATAGTAATTCGAGGCTGGTATGCATTGCCTCGTGGTTTGATTCTTCTGTTGCATGTCGAAACCTGGCGTTGGGCTCTCCGACTTCGACAGGTATTAAAGCTTCGGAGCCATAGACTAAAGAAAATGGAGTTACTCCGGTACTGGACTTCGATGTCGTCCGATATGCCTATAGAACCTCGGGCAATTTTTCTCTCCACTTCCCTTTGGCTTCATTTAGCCTTTTCTTCAAGTTTTGGATAATAGTTTTATTTGTTGATTCGGCCTGTCCGTTTATACTAGGGTGATATTGGGTCGATATTATCCTCTTTATTTTGTGATCTTTGAGGAATTTTGTTACTTTAATGCCGATGAATTCTTTGCCATTATCACACACTATCTCCGCAGGTATCCCGAATCGACATGCAATGTGATCCCATATGAAGTCGATCACTTCTTTTTCTCTTACTTTCTCGAAGGCATGTGCTTCAACCCATTTAGAGCAATAGTCAGTCATAAATAATATGAATTTAGCTTTACCTGGGGCCGAAGGCAGAGGACCGACGATGTCCATTCCCCATTTCATGAATGGCTATGGGGACAGGACCGAGTGAAGATGTTCACCGGGCTGGTGAATCATCGGTGCAAGCCTTTGACATTTGTCTCATCTTCGAACGAACTCCTTAGAGTCTTTCTCCATGCTATCCAAGTAGTATCCTACTCTGATGACCTTTCGAACTAGTGTCTCGGTGCCAGAATGGTTCCCACAAGTGCCTTCGTGGATTTCTCGCAAAATATAGTCAGTATCTCCTGACCCCAAGCATATTGCCAATGGACCATCAAACGCCCTTTTGTATAACATTTCGTCTTCGTCTAATGTGAAACGAGCAGATTTAGTTCGTAAGGTCCTTGATTCCTTGGGATCCGATGGAAGCTTCATGTTCTTCAAATATTCGATGTATTTGTTCCTCCAATCACAGGTTAAGCTTGTAGAATTGATTTCGGCGTGACCTTCCTTGATTACAGACCTCGAGAGTTGGATGACAGTCCCCGAGCTGATTTCATCTTCATCGACCGACGATCCCAAGTTGGCAAGTGCATCGGCCTCAGTATTTTGCTCTCGAGGTACATGCTGCAGGGTCCATTCCTTGAAGCAGTGTAAGGTGACCTGCAATTTGTCTAAGTACCTCTGCATCATGTCCTCTCGAACTTTGAAGGTTCTGTTTACCCGGTTAACTACCTGTAGGGAGTCACATTTAGCTTTGATAACTTCCACTCCCAAGCTTTTAGCTAGTCCGAGACCTGCAATTATAGCCTTATACTCAGCCTCGTTGTTGGTCAGTTTGGAAGTTTTAATCGATTGTCTAATAACATTGCCCGTAGGCGGTTTCAAAACAATACCAAGACTTGATCCTTTCACGTTCGAGGTTCCATCCGTGAAGAGGGTCCATACCCCCGATGATGCACCCGCTTTTAGCAGAAGTTCCCTTTCCACTTCGGGTACGAGGGTTGGCGAAAAGTCTGCCACGAAGTCTGCTAATATTTGAGACTTGATGGCCGTTAGGGGTTGATATTCAATATCGTACCCGCCGAGTTCGACGGCCCATTTGTCCAATTGGCCCGACAACTCGGGCTTGTGCAATATATTTCGAAGAGGATATGTGGTAATAACACATATAGGATGACACTGAAAATATGATTTTAGTTTTCTAGATGCACTTATTAATGCTAGCGCCAATTTTCTAGGTGTGGATACCTGGTTTCAGCATCTCCTAAGGTTCAACTCACATTGTAAACTGGAAACTGCATACCTTGTTCTTCTCGAACTAATACTTCATTTATCGCTATCTCGGACACCGCCATGTATAGGTATAGCTTCTCATCTGCCTTTGGGGTGTGGAGCAAAGGTGGGCTCGATATGTACCATTTTAACCCCTCCAATTCTTGTTGACATTCCGGAGTCCATGTAAAATCATTTTTCTTTTTAAGTAAGGAAAAGAACATGTGGCTCTGATCTGACGACCTCGATATGAATCAGCCTAGGGAAACTATCCATCTGGTTAGCCTCTGAACGGCTTTTACATTGTCCACGATGGAGATGTCCTCGATGGCCTTGATCTTATCGGGATTGATCTTAATTCCCCGATTTGACACCATGAAGCCGAGGAATTTTCCCGAGCCGATCACGAAAGCACACTTTTCGGGGTTAAGCTTCATGTTGTATTTCCTCAAGATTTTGAATGTCTCCTGCAAATGAGTCAAATGGTCCTTTGCACGCAGGGACTTAACTAACATATCGTCAATGTAAACTTCCATTGATTCTCCTATATTTTCTTCGAGCATCTTGTTAACTAGGCGTTGAATGTAGCCCCCGCGTTTTTTAGCCCGAAGGGTATTACATTATAGCAGTAAGTTTCATACTTAGTGATAAAAGAAGTTTTTTCCTGGTCTTCTGGGTCCATCTGGATTTGGTTGTACCCAGAATAGGCTTCGAGAAAAGTAATATCTCGTGGCCAGCCGTAGCATCGATCATTCGATCGATGTTAGGCAAAGGAAAAGAGTTTTTCAGACATGCTTTATTCAGGTCCTTATAATCTACACACATTCTAAGTTTGTTCTCCTTTTTGGGGACTACGACTACGTTGACTAACCACTCGGGATATTTGACTTCCCGAATGGATCCTATTTTAAGAAGTTTAGTTACCTCTTCCTTTATGAAAGCGTGCTTTACTTCGGACTGAGGCCTTCTCTTTTGATTTATCGGTCTGAACTTGGTATCCAGGCTCAACCGATGGGTTGTAATATTCAGTGGGATTCCTATCATGTCTAAATGGGACCATGCAAAGCAATCCATGTAATTAATAAGAAATTGAATGAGTTTTTTCCTGAGTTCGGGGGTTAACCCCGTTCCTAGGAATACCGTGCGTTCATGTAGATACTCGATGATTATCACCTGTTCCAGCTCTTCGGCTATCAATTTGGTTGCATCCGATTCTTTGGGAACGATGAAAGTTCGAGGAGTGAGAAAATCCTCTTCATCATCTTCGATTACCTGCTTATCCGATTCGGTCAAGGCTGGGGGCGGTGATTGCTATTTGGCCGCTTGCTTATCTTTGGTGCTCGACTTTTCTGAAGTCGAAGGTGCTGGTATCGGCTTCAACTCATCGACTGCAAACATCTCCTTTGTTGCGTGTTGTTCCCCATAAACTGTTTTCACACCATCCACTGTTAGGAAGTTCATCATTTGGTGAAGGGTCGGTACTGCCCTCATATTGTGGATCCATGTCCTTCTGAGCAGTGCATTGTACCTCATGTCGCCTTCGATGCATGAAATTTTGTGTCTTGGATGATCCCGGCCACGTTTACTGGCAAGATTATTTCTCCCTTTTGTTGTTTCACTAGCCATGTTGAAGCCATTTAGGACTCGTGATGCAGGTACAATCTGGTCTAGCAGGCCGAGTTGTTCTATGACCCTCGATCTGATTATGTTTGCTGAGCTACCTGGATCCACGAGAACACGTTTAACTTGAATTTTATTTAGCAAAATAGAAATTACCAGGGCGTCATTGTGCGGCTGTGAGATGCCTTCTGCTTCTTCGTCGTTGAACGAGAGGGTGTCTTCGGGCACATAGTCTCGAGTCCGTTTCTCCCTTGTGATCGATATTATGGTGCGTTTGAATATAGGTCCTTGTGGGACGTCGATCCCACGATGATCATGTGGATAACATGTTGAGGTTCTTCTTGCACGTTCTTTCTGTTGGCATTTCTTTCCCTGAAGTGATTTTTGGCTCTAGCACTGAGGAATTCTCGGAGGTGACCTTCGTTGAATAGTCGAGCTATTTCCTCTCTCAACTGTCTTCGATCCTATGGCCACGCGTGCCATGGTACTTACACATCAGGTTTGGATTCCTTTGAGAGGGATCAGTTTGTATAGGTCTGGACCACATAGTGTCTTTAGTCCTTTCGATAGCTGATACGATACCCGAGGCATCGACACTAAAATTGTACTTCAATAATCTGGGTGTTTCTGCAGGATTTGCATATTTGTCGAATCCAGTTCTGCTCATGAGTCCCCGAGAATTCTGTCCTCGGTCACCCCTTCGATCATTCCGGGCGGAATTACGTCCCGTATGGTTATTCCTTCTATTTGAAACGTACGGCTGATACCGATCTTTATTTGGCCTCAATTCTCTGTCAACATCTCTTTGGTTTTTACATGTCGACCGATTAGGATGCACTGAACCTGAGGGGGCTCCCAGTTGATCGTCCTCGACTCTAATTTTTGATTGATATCGGTTGTGAACATCTTCCCAAGTCACAGTCGGGTACTCTATCAAATTTTGCTTCAGTTGGCATGATGCGATCGAACTCCGCTCGTTTAATCCCTGGGTGAAATCCTGAATAGCCCAATCGTCGGTAACCGGTGGCAACTCCATACGTTCCATTTGGAATCGAGATACAAATTCTCGTAGCATCTCGTTATCCCTCTGCTTCACCTTGAAGAGGTCCGATTTTCTCTTTGCAGCTTTTATAGCTCCAGCGTATGCCTTTACAAATGAATTTGCCAATATGGCGAACGAATCGATAGATTTCAGTGGCAAGTTGTGATACCAAATCATAGCTCTCTTTGACAGGGTCTCCCCGAATTTATTTAGCAATACTGAATCGATTTCATCGTATTCCAAATCATTTCCTTTGATAGCACACGTATAAGAGGTAACGTGCTCGTTAGGATCCGAGGTCCCGTTGTATTTTGGTATATCGAGCATCTTGAACTTCTTCGGTATGGGCTTCGGAGCTGCACTTTGAGGGAATGGTTTTTGCACAAATTTTTTGGAGTCCATTCCTTTTAGGACCGGTGGTGCCCCAGGAATCTGATCAACTCGAGAGTTATAGGTTTCCACCTTCTTGTCGTTGGCCTCGATTTTCTTTTCTCCTGATTCTATCCTCTTAGTAATCTCCTCGATCATTCTCATTATAGCAGGGTCAGTTGTCAAAGTATTATCGCCTGATCTTTCAGGCACTGGCTTGGTACTGCGAGTAGCCTCTTGTTTGACCCTATGCGGAGCCACGTGCTGATTTTGCAACTGGGCAATGGCATTTTGGTGGGCTTGCAGCATTTCATATATAACTTGGAGACTAACACCTTCGTCTCCTCTGCCCTGAGTACCTCGACCATCAGTTCGACCTTCTCTGCGTATGCTTCCATCGGGTTCCCCGCCTAAATCCGCATTCAAAGCAATATGTGAACTGACATCGATCGGGTTGGAGGGCGGTGCTCCTCCAAGGTCAGCCTGTGGAACCTCGATGCCCGGAGCGATAACATTCTCGTTCTCCCCGTGGAGTCTGAGTCGTTGTCACTATGTGTAGCTGTGTTTGTGAGTTTGACATGATTTTTCCTGAAAACAAAATTCTTGACAAGAAACAAGCGTAAAATAGTGTGTTATACCAGAATTAACACTGAACAATCAATATTGTCCTTAGCCCCACGGTGGGCGCCGAACTGTTTACCTCGAAATACGAGTAACAATTAAACTTGTAATGTTGTTATAAGGATATGTGATCCAATCCAATGCTAATTGATAAATAACTAAATGAATAAAGGAATTAAACGATTTAAATGGATCAAACCCGAGTAATTGCGAGTTATCGACCCCAATCTGGATTAGACTCAAGATCAAATGCGAAGAACAGTAAGAGCAACAATAGTAATATGAACAATAAGAACTATAAAGAGTTCAGAACGAATAAAAGAGCAGAGTGCTTTGTATTTCTCATTAATGGTGTAAGTGGTGAGTGCGTACGGTGATAACAATGATAATGTGTTTTACAAATGAACATGGTCCCTCTTTATATAATAAAGGAATCCTATATAAGGTATGACTCTAATTTCGGAAGTAAAATACATGACTGATACCATTAACCGTTAATGGTTCTATTAGTTCCGAGATTCTCGCCGAGATAGGTGGTCGATCGCGGATATCTCGTGATTCTGTTATTGCGGTGTCAATTTAGCCCGATCTCGATCCCTTAGTCTTCATATTCTCTGAGCTCAAACTTGCTTCAATACCGGCTCATTCTCGAGACATACCCTCGAACCCGTAGAATCGGGTATGCTCGATTTTTACCGTATATAAGCTTAATTTTCAACGCGTAACTGAAAAATACCACAACTTCAAAAGTAATTGAAATTTGGTGATTTTCTCACATAGAGATAAAATCTTAACAAAAACACCCTTAAAAATCCAGAATAATTCCAACATAATATACTGGAGTTCAAATTTTTTACATATGAGATTCTAGCATAATGTGCTGGAATTTCAAAATGTGTTGGAGTTCCAACATAATATACTAAAAGTTTATACGCAAGAACTCCATAATCCAACATATTATGCTAAAACTTTCTATATTTCAGCTAGGGTATTTTTGTCCAGATTTTATCCATGTAAAATAGTAGCTATTTTTCAGTGACTTTGCAAACACTAGCTATTTTTAATTCCTAGTCCAAAAACTGGTCAGGCGATACTATTTTCATGTAAGGTGGAGCTTGTCAACTATAGGCTCATGTGTAGCATATGATACAGATAGAGAAAACAGCTCCACAACTACAAGCTCAACATAGTCACTAAGGTAAGCACTTGTTGACATTGATGATATATTGCAGGATACTGTCACTTAGCTACATGATCCAGAAAGGTAGAAACCGATAGTCCAACAAAAGACGATTAAACAAGCTGAACACAAGAAAATATATACATACAAGCCAGAAACTGTTACTAAGCAACTAAAGGTTTCTCTGGAATCAGTTCCCGCACTTGATGAGATTCAATGACCTTTTTCGCAGATTCCACGACGGATTTGCCATTGACATAGTGTTGTCGACAGACAGGCATGTACATAGCAGCACCACCTATAAGCTCCTTCTGCATCTCTTCAGTTTTTCTTAACGTAAAAGATGCTCGTTTGCCACATATTTCACATCTTGCTGTCAACTTTGTAACGGTATCTGCTAGTGGAATAATATCAAGTACTGAGCCAAACTTCCTCCTATAAGCAAGCATGAATAATCATCAGAATAGAGTTTGTGCTGAATAATTTGACACTCCAAATTCCTAAGTAGTCAAGGATTACCTTAAGTAATCACCATCTAGGCCAGCAACAATTACAGTCTTCCCGTCGATATCAGCAGCTTTGTAGCAGAAATCATAAAGGTCATCAAAAAACTGAGCTTCATCAATGCCAATCACATCCACCTGCTAACGACTAGATTTCTTAAGGTATACAATTATAGCTAACTAAAAAAAAAAACTACAACACAATGAAGAGCAAGAATCATATCGAGATTATTATGTTAGAGTTCCACAATAGTTAGCATCTTCTTGTTTGCTAGACAAAATTGTTCTTTCAATAGGTCAATAGCTCTAAGCCAAGCAACTTTCACCTTCTCCTTTACTTCTATGTGCTCAGCTCTTACCCTTCACACTGGACTTTTTTCTTTGTCTTGGTAAATCCAACCCGCTAAACCCATTACTAACCAGGAGCACAAAATAGGTTCTTTCTTTCAAAACAACCTTGACTGTTCAATCAGATACATGCTACTTTCCAACAGGATAAATACCGAGTAACTCTATCCGTTGAGGTTTAGGCAGATAAAAATAAACCGTCAAGTGTTTTTGCCTTGGTTGGATATAAAACCTAGTCCCCGATGATGTTTATTAGCTTTATTGACCATTTTAGGCCACACCCTTGGATGCAAGACGAAACAACGGCCTTTTCTGTTTTATTCCCTTAGTGACTCAAATCCCCAACTTTACAGCTGGAGATGGAGAGTCCTCACCACTAGGCTAAAAGACAAACAAGATTCCAGTAAAAGTTTTTGCCACAGTTAAAGAGAAACCTTTAGTTCCTTTCCTTCCAGTAAAAATAAAAGGAATTGATGCAAGAAAGTTGACTCTTTCTTTTAACATCAAAGCTTTCCAATATAACCAAAGAAGAATCTGATCACTCATTGACAAGAATCTGATAACTCATACCCAAGCAAAACGATTGGTCTACATATGTCAAACTGAACATAACAAACTATTTTACTAGGAGGAACAACAACAACAACAAACCCAGTATAATCCCACAAGTGAGATCCAGGGAGGGTAGTGAATACCCATACCTTACCCCTACAGTGAATGTAGAGAGGTTGTTTCCAGTAGATCCTTGACTCGAAGTAGTTTTCTAGGATCGCAAACCTAGAATTTCAAGAATAGGCACTAAGTCTCAATTCACATAAGATAAGTCCAAGAATAGCACAAGGAGAGTAAAGCAAGAAAAAGACTGCACCTTTTCATAGGCATCTGGTCCAAATCTTTGTTTGAAAGATGAGAGATCAGGCAATGACCAACATGGGAATTTTGTCCCGTCGTGAGTCACCACTGCATCTACTGCATACCTTGTATCTTTGTTTGACTTGATCATTACCACATTTCTGCAACACAATTGAAGAACAGAAGTTACAAAGAGGATAGTAGAAATTAATCAACCAAATTGGCAGCATAACAACTACTTCAATATAACATGTCAAAGTTCATAAGTTGGAGCATAGACAACAATATTATAACCAATCAAAAGTTCATCTATCCGAAAAGATTGATACATTCAGATACCTCAACTTGTTGTAAACTCCACAAGATGCAGAAACAAATAATTTAGTACTAAGGTCATGTTTTATATGTTATGCATATCTAGCTTAAAATGTTACCCCCTCAGTTCAATTATGTGTGAGGGGATTCAAAGTTCGAGTGTTAAACTCTTAAATTTCAATGTGAATTCAAACATAAATTCTTCATATTTTTGGATTAAAACTTACATATTTGAGTACTTATAAGGTGATATATGTGACAATAGTTAATAATCGAAAAATATATATTAAACCACTTCAAAGAACATGGTCGAAGAAAACTCACCTTAACTTCCCAAATTGTAAGAGTGCCGCATAAAATGAAACATAGGGAGCAAAAGAAATCCTATATTTTAAGTTATATGCGCGCAACGTGTAAACTACTGGCAATTCAACCTATATAGTAGGTTAGTTATCATTTTTAACAAGTTACAATTAATACTTATTTTAGAGATTTACCTGTTATTAACTTATAAGTGACTAATCCCGTAATATTTTTCACAGTGACAACCAGAAATTTCATCAAGAGTGATCAAACTTTAAAGAAGTCAATAAGCAAAAATTCAATGAATAAATGCACCAAATATTTTTAATCAAACTACGTAATATTTAGCTAAATCATGAAAACACTTGTAATAGAACTACAATTTTATAATTAAAACGAACACCCTTACCCATAGGGCTGCCTCTTTTTACTCTGTTTAAGGGTATTCGATATATAATATGTGATGATCTAAAGTGGAATTCAACCTATATACGCAGCAAAGGGTGTTCACTTGACCACACCTAGGACAGCAAAGCTACGCCATTGGCTGCCAATCAAATTTTTTTATCGGAAAATTACACTGTTTAGCTCGATAATTTTAAAATATATATATATATATATATATATATATATATAATGACACCCATTTACTTTTATTTCTTTATATTTTGACTCCCCTTAATGAAAATTCTGGATCCGCCACTGCTGACAATATATGGAACTTAAACTCTTTTTTTCAACTGTATATCCAGTTAAACAAAGGCAAACAACTTAAAACAGAGGGTAAATCACATAGATGTAGAGTATAACTAATCCACAACCCTGTATGCCAATCAAGCCTATAAATTTTTCAAAAATAAAATATTTCTGTACCTGCCCATTTTGGCTTCAGAATTGACTCGGCGAAGAAGGGCAGTGGTTTTACCAGCAAACATTGGGCCAAAAATTACATGGATTTCGCCTGAATTAACATGATTATGGCCTCTTTGATCTGTTCCAGTGGGTACAGAAACTGGATTTTTAAACGATGAAGTTGAATAAGACATGGTGAAGAACTGAAGATTGTAAAACAAAAAAAATTCTTTTTCGGAGCCATGTTTGTAATTATGTGAGAGGAAAAGATGAAGAAAGATTTCAAAGCTTTATAAAATAAAAAAAAAGGTGTTGATTTTGAATTTTGGAGGAAAGGGTCAAAGGGATATGAATTTTTTGTTTTTAGATTTGGAGGGAAAAAGTAAAAATGCTCAACTTTTTTTAAATTAGAGAGTTAGCGATAAATAAATATTGTTATTTCTTCCGCTTTGATTTTCTTCTTATTATTGTTATTGATTCTTTTTTTCATTTTTAATCGAAGATCTATCGAAAACATTCTTTCTACCTTCTCAAAATAGGAGTAAAGTACGCATTATCCTCCTTGCCTACGGAATTATAATATTTTTGTTGTTGTTATTATTGTGTTAAATAGATATTTATTCAGATCAAATTATAATTTTGAAGAAAAAATTTCTAATTCATTCTTTAAAATGTTGGGGGGAAAACAATATGTTAGTCCAGAAAATTTTCGTTGATTTCAGAAAACCTTTCACCCCATTTTTCCTTTTTAAAAAAAATTATTTTTGATCACTTGGCGGAATTGTTAATATTTAGTGATTTACAATTAAATCACTAAAGACTCTGTCTAAATTACGTAAAATACCCAATAAAGTTTTTTTCTACTTTGCTAAAATATGAATTTAGCAGATACTTTAGAATACTAATAAAAATTTCTACGGTTGTTATTCGGCCAAATTGACTAATCTAATCCTCTCTTAAGTAGACTTTTTCCTCTTTTTTTTTTGTTTTCCATCCGGTGTCCTGTACCCACATTGGATCACGATTATATCCGGATTCGCACCGCATAGGGCTCCATTCGGGGGAAGCGCTCCCTACCAAGAATTTTTTCATACTCAAGGCTCGAATCTGAGTCCTCTGGTTAAGGAAAGAATAGTCTCGTCCACTGCACCACATTCTTTGGTGGTTAAGTAGACTTTTTCCACACTTGAATGCCAACTTTAATGTGATTTATGAAAACTAGTTTTAGGTTTGGCAATACCCAAAACAATAAAAATTTGAAAATATTGTGATGCCTATTTATTTGAAAGATAAATAAATTTATTTGACTTAACTTTTACTTTACCAATGACATATATTTGGAATTTTTATGCTTAAATTTAAAAAAATGAGAATTTAGAGTTTAAAAAGAATATTTGTAAGTTAAAATTGTGATTGAACTTAAATTTCACTTGATAAGAAAAGGTTGAATTTGTGCAAGTATTTACTTAAAATATTATTTAAATTTGCCTTTTCAACTTCAAAATTTATATTTTTAGGTCGAAGTTGAAATAATACACATGATTATAAATTACAATGGCATTACCAAAACACGATGCTTCTTTTTTCATTGGAAAAAAAAATGTCAAATTTGCTCTTATACAATCCCAAGTTGAGCAATTTTATTATTCATTATATTTTTGTAATATTGCCCTTGTTATTAGGAAAAAAATCTTGTTTTTTGTCCTTGATCCTCAAGAGAGCTTCAATTTGAGTTAATTTTAAGGGGAAGGGGTCAAATATACCCCTCTACTTTGGTATATTGTTCATATCTGCCATCCGTTATACTATCGGGATATATTCATCCTTACCGTTAACAAAACTTTTTAAAAATACCCTCCATCTAAAGGAATACACAATATTAATAAAATAACCATTTAAAAAAAATATTAATCCATACCCGTTAAGCCCATCATATAAAAAAACGAATCCTAGATTTTTTTTTTATGACCGAGAAATCCGTCTAGGGCCGATCCTTTGGACCAACCGCAACCTTTGAAACTCGGTGGATAATAGGCCCGCCCCTCTATCTTTCTCCACTTAAATACCAGGCTTTGCTTTGCATGGTGTGGGGGCTTGAACTTGTGACCTAAGATACAAATCCACCGCTCTTTGCCACTTGACTTGACCTAGATTTCTGAGACGTCTTAACACATTTTATTCATTTAGAGAGTGACCGAAATAACGGTGGCAATAGGATTAGTAAGAACTATTAGTTGTTCATGCTGGCGTTAGGGTGTCATGTTATTAATATCGGTTGTATTTTTTTGTGTTAATTATATGGCATCCCTTTGCCTAATGTAATACACACTTGATAGTTGGTTTGTATATTGGTAACAACTGATATATACTTTATCAATATTTGTGTTTGGTTAATGCATGAAGTTAGTGTACTTAGGTTGTTAAGTTACTTTCCAACTTGTTGGATTGCTTTTTTTCATTCTTGATGATTTTCTTAGACTCTAGCTTGATATTAAATTGAATCTCCTCTAATTATTTTTTAATTGTTGTTCTTAAGAATTATGAGTATCCCATCTCATAGCTTGAAATCTAATTTTGGTTCTAAAGGCGTGTTTTGGCGATAATTACTCGTTGTTCAAATGCTTAAAGCATAAAAAAAAAATGGTGCGTGAATATTCATCAACGAAGGCTCATTCTTGGAGTAAGAAATACCTCGATAGTTTCCTTAAGACTTCATAACTATCAATCTAATAAAATACTATAAACATTCAAGTCATGGCACAAAGAGAATCATGGTGAATACTGGGCACAATTCGACATGGACGGAAAAAAAAAGAAGCTAGAAGAAAGCAAAAGTTTGAAAAGGTAGAATATAATAAACATACAACAAGTATGTTAAAAGAAATTGTGACTCAATATATAAATAAAATATATGATTATCGAGATTTTTATTTTTTTCACTTCTTGAGTTCAACAAATGACTACGAAAAAGATGACTTATCCGTAAGGAAGAAGTGCAGTAAGTAAAAGGGTTTAGCGGGTTATTAATGGGTTTTAAAAAAATATGTTTTGATGGGTTTCCGTCAGAGCATCTGCAACCTTCCCCTATTTCGTCATAATGGGGGCAATTTTTTCTATAATGGAGCTCCAACCATACCCCATTGATGAATAGTGTTACTCCAAACATAGGGTGATAGTATTCATCTCCTTCATTACTATGCATGCTTATTTTATTATTATTTTTATTATTTAACTCTTTTAATTTATCTCTTTATATATACCTAATTATGGTTTATGTAATATTTTTATAATATTAATTTTACATAGGCGTATACTTTTGATAAATTAATTTTCATGCATTTATTATTTTTTGTAAAATTGTAATTTAATTTTATTATAAGTTATAATTGTACAAAAAATATATAATCATCTCAAAAAATGAATGGTGGAATATTAGATGTTGCTAAAATTGAAAGGTATGAATATAAAATATTAGATGTTGCTAACATTAAAAATGGAAATAAATAAAAATTAAAAATACATAAAAATTGAAACTATGGTAAATAACACAATAACTTAGTAAGGAGGTATGTCATTTCTGGATACACCAAAATCACTATAGTATTAAGTGAACGGGATCAAAGATTGTTGTGATTGTGACTGTGATTGTGGATATTGTTGACTTCTTTTATACATTTTTCATTGTTGTTTTTGTCGTATAAATTCATGACGAGTCGGGTCGACAATAGAACTCGCATCCATCATTAAAACTTTATTTTTAAGGGAAAAAAAATATTATATGGGCTATTATTTAGCTGACGGTTATATCCAAAATGGTCAACCCTTGTGCAAACTATTCGTGACCCCACGTTCGTTACAGAAGAAATATTCCGCGATGAAACAAGAATCATGTCGAAAAAATGTTGAACGTGCATTCGGAGTTTTGCAAGCTCGTTTCGCAATTGTTGCAGGATCATCACGTTTTTGGAGAAAAAAAGTGTTACATGATATAATAACATGTATTATAATGCATAACGTGATAATAGAGGATGAACGTGATCTTAATGCACCAGTAATTCAAGACGATTGAAAATATCCACCTTCAACAGTAAAAATGGTAGTAGATGAAAATCATCGATTTGAACAATTTTTAGCTCGACACAAAAAAATTAAGGACAAAGATGTTCATTTTGCACTTCGTAATGCACTAATAGATCATTTATAGAAGCATACTAGATGCGGAAGTTGAATATTTATGTAATATTTAATATGAATTTTACAACTATGTAGTATGTATTGAATTATCTTATATCTCAATGATTTCACTTTTATTTGAATTATCCTTTAATATATATAATCTATATATTTGCTTATAAATTATATTATCTTTGTACATTTTTTGGTCCAAAAATGAGAAGTTTCCTTATTTATCCAAAGCCCCTTCCATCTATCTAATCATCAAAATCAGACCAATAAAAACTTCAAAGTTCAAACTCAAACCATCTCCTTTTCTTTTCCTTCCCCATTACACCAATTTTTTCCAGCAAGTATATATAAGGAAGGAATTAATTGGAGGACAAGCAATTCAAAAGCCAATCCTTCAGATCAAATCACACCAAATTCCTCTCTCTTCTTTCTTCCTCATTACAACATATTCTTATTCTCAAAAAAAAAAAAAAAATTTAAAAAATCTAATACCAAACAAAAAAAATAAATTAAAACTTTATCAAAATCAAAACTTTAAAGGCTTGAGAATTGAATCAATCTCCTCTTATAAACACATAGTATTATTGTTGTCAATTTGGTCAAAAAAATAAAAAGCCAGTGGGAACACAAAAGTAAAGGGCAATATAGAGGGGGCATGTTGTACTGCCTCCTCTGTAGATCTTGTTGATTTTTTCATTTGGGTATTTTCAAAAGGCAGAATCTTGATTTGGGTATTTCTTATTTTCCTCAAAAGTCTTTAAGTTTGATGAAATATTTTCATTGTTGGGTTGCTGTATGCTTGAGCTTTTACCTTTGGATTCTTGTTTGTTTGTTTGTTTCTTTAAGGATCAGATTCCTTTTGATTGAATCTGATAATATTTTGATCAGTTTCAGATTCTTGTCTGTTTGTGAGGCTCTCTTAATACTACTTCATAGTAAAGGTATGACCTTTACTGTTTTGCTGCTCTTTATTTAATAATCTGCATTTCATTTCATTAATGCTGTATTTTGGATTTACCTTAAGCTTTCTCTTTTTCTGCAAAATGAGTATGGTACTATGAAGAAAATTGTAGTATTTTTTTCCTTTTTTTGGGCTTAAAGTAGCATAATCAGCGGTGAAGTTAGAAATTGCGCTAAGGGCGTTCAAAATATATGTTAAATATATTTTCCCAACAAAGAGTGTTAAATATATGTTATATACCTAAAAAATTTATTATTTTACCTATATACACAGTGTAATTTTTCTACGAAGACCACCCTCAGCACAATGTAGCTTCACCCCTGAGCATAATTTTGAATGGAAAATGTGGAAGTTAGTTATTCAGGATTCTTGATTTTGGTATCGTAGGAAAATGCAATCTGAGTTTGGCAAGTTATTTGTTGTGGAATTTCTAAAGTTGCATAATGTTGAAGGGAAAATGTGGACATGGGTTATTGAGGATTGTTGATTTTGGTATTGTAGGAAAATGCAATCTGAGTTAGGCAAGTTATTTGTTGGTGGAATTTCATGGGACACAGACGAAGAGCGTTTAAAGGAGTATTTTAGTACTTATGGGGAGGTTATAGAAGCTGTAATTATGAAGGATAGGACTACTGGCCGTGCTCGTGGTTTTGGTTTTGTGGTCTTTGCTGATCCTGCTGTTGTTGAGAGGGTAGTTAAGGAGAAACACAACATTGATGGCAGGATGGTAAGCTGTTTTAATTTCTATTTGATTTCTCTGATAAATAATCCAGTTTTCTTACAATGTCATAATTTAATAGGTTGAAGCAAAGAAGGCAGTTCCAAGGGACGACCAGAGTACAACAAGTAAAAGCAGTAATAGTATTCATGGTTCTCCTAGTCCTGGTCCGGGACGTTCAAGAAAGATTTTTGTTGGAGGTTTAGCATCCACTGTTACTGAGATCGACTTTAAGAAGTATTTTGAGCAATTTGGAACAATCACAGATGCAGTAGTTATGTATGATCATAACACTCAAAGACCTAGAGGCTTTGGATTCATTACTTATGATTCAGAGGATGCGGTAGATAGAGTCTTGCTCAAAACTTTCCACGAGCTGAATGATAAAATGGTTGAGGTCAAGCGTGCTGTCCCTAAAGAGTTATCCCCAGGTCCTAGCCAAAGCCCGCTTGATCGGTACGGCTATGGATTAAATAGGATGAATAACTTCCTTGATAGTAGATTTAGTCCGATTGCTGGAGGTAGGAGCGCCTTTGCGCCATTTGCTTCTGGTTATGGTATCGGTCTTAACTTTGAACCAAGCCTGAACCTGGGATACGGGGGAAGTGCAAACATTAACAGTAGTTTAAGCTATGGACGGGGACTGAATCCATATTATAGCTCAAACAGATTTGGTGGTGGCGCTGGGTTTGATGGAGCTAATGAAGGAAACACTTTGTCCTTAAACTCAGCAACTCGCAATTTATGGGGCGATGGAGGACTGCGTAATGCAACAAACTCCCCGAGCTCTAGAAATTTTTTAGTATCTGGAAGCGGGAACATTGTAGGAGGAAACTTTAACAACACTGGAGTTTGGGGTTCATCTTCAATTTCCTCTCAAGGTGGAGGAAATGTTATTAGCAAAAGCGGAAATCTTGGTTATGGGAATGGTGATAACATGTATGGGTTGCCAGGAGGCTATGGCGGAAATGTCAGAAAAAGTGGGGCCCCTTTAACATCATATGCTGCATCTAGTGGTAGTTATGGTGTGGGGGATTTAGCTGATTTCTATGGTAGTGGTTTGGGATATGATGATCGCACTTGGCATTCTGAGCAGGATGCAACTGGTTCTCTTGGTTATGGACTAGGCAACGGACGCTCTGACATATCAGCTCAAAGTTCTGCAGATTATTTAGGTACTTATGGAGTTGGCAAAAGACAACCAAATAGAGGTAAGCTTCTCATTAATTCTGATGCCCACATGTGATCATAAGATATGTTGTTATTGTCTTTATTGTTGTTAATATTATTATTTGGATAAATATATATCTCATATGATTATATGATAGAAGTGTCTAGCTATCTGCATCAGCGTCAGAGCGTGATTGTGCTTAAACTTCCCCTTCAGTCTCTTTACTTTCCTTAGCATGGATCGAGAATATTGACAATAACCTAAAGAAAAGTGTGTAAATGTCAAGTTATGGTCTTTTGAGACTTCGAAATGGGGCCGAAATTAGTTGGCCAAGTTGATCGGGGAAAGCCATAAAGAAATCTTGAAATAGCAGTACTTCTGTTACCTCGCCCTCTTAATGGTCATTTCCTTTTATTTTTAGTAAATTAGGTTCATTGTTCATTCTTTCTTTAGCCTATAGTCTATCGGAAACAGTCTCTCTGCCCTCCCAGGTAGGAATAACGTTGCGTACATCTTACCCTCCCCAGACCCCACTCATGGGAATCCATTGGGTTTGTTATTTGTTTGGTTCATTGTTGGTAGTTGACTTATACTTCTAGAATTCTTGTTATTCGTCTGCCTTCCTCAATCTAGATCTAACAACTACGGATTACCTTTTTTTTCTTTTTCTTTTCATAAAGAGCTAAGAATTTCTCTGAGTTTCTTTACGTGTCCTAATTGTAATAATTAGAGAGTATAATCTCCACAGTCCTTCAAAAGATAGGGACATTTTGGATCAGAAAATCTTAGTGAATACTGTAATGTCTCAGCCTTGTGTCTATTAATTGATGTTTGAGAACCATGGTTATGGTCTAAAACATATATTTAGGTAGCGTACTTTATCCAGCAAATTGTATTCCTATAAATAGCCAAATTATAAGAATGTCTTTACACCAATGATATCGATCAGTATGTGGGATCAAAGACCTAAAAGATCAACAATTTTGTTAAGCATTGTAAAATAGAGTCAAGAAATCTGAAACCAATTTGGGCTATCTACAAGAAATACTATAAAATATCGACGAGATCATAAACAATTATCTGCGTGGCAAAATAGAGGAAATTTTTCCTGAAAGAGCTGAACATGAAAGTGCTCATATTATGATTAACCAAAAACAATAGAGGGAATTTTTTAGAACTTTCTTGTTTGGTTTGATCAAACCAGCTCTTTCAAGTTCAGTATGTTTGTCAAGTATGGATAATGTAATTAATTCTACAATACTGACCTTATCAAGTGAAATAATTTAGAGGGTGGTGATGTGAGTCTTAATCTAAACAAGTTGTCATCCTATATGGATTCTTTTCCACTGTACTCTGTTTTTGCTAAGTTTCTGACAATTTCCTTCCATGCGATTTTAGATCTACCCCCTTCTAACATATCATAGATATGTTGGACCTTAAAGGTCAATATTCACTCCGATGTAGCATTATCGGCCTTACAGCTGTTCTCTAGAACTTGCTACTTTGATAGGTATCGTCCTATTGCGTAACACTCTGATAGCACTTCCCCATTTCAACTATCCTATCTTAGTTTTAGTTTTATTTTACTTCTCCATTTCAGCCATCCTGTTTTAATTTTAGTTTTATGATACTATTCTCATTTCGAAGGGAAGCCTTGGCGTGACTACTAAAGTTGTTGCCAGGTGACCAGAAGGTCACGGGCTCGAACCGTGGAAACAGTCTATTGCAGAAATGCAGGGTAAAGCTGCGTACAATAGACCTTTGTGGTCCGGCCCTTCCCCGGACCCCACGCATAGAGGGAGCTTAGTGCACCGGGTTGCCATTTTTTTCGATACTATTCTCATTCAACCGAGTCTAGATATTGGAATTGTCTGCAGTTAACCACCACAATTTCAGCTAATCTCACTTCAGTTTCACTCTTCTTATGCTGACATGATTCAGAGTGAAATGTCTGATACAACTTCTCACATCTTGTTGCGCGGCCTTCTTATATAACCTCTCAAGCAAATTTCTTGAAAATTGATCCTGCTGTTGGAAATAAAATCAGAGAAACGATCAGTGACAAATCTTATAAGCGGATATCTCTGCAAATTATGCATGGAAATTTCCATTTTGGTTTCTTCAAGACAAATTACAGATAATATCTACCTTCCATTGCTGCTTTTACCACTACCTCTGACACAGGTCGTTTAGGCTCCTTCTATTTCATAACAATGCTTTGCATATTGGAAGGTTGTTGCAAGTCGGGTTTGACATATCTCTTTCTCTGATTCGGTCAACTTCCCCAACTTCTCCCTTCATAATTTACCGAGTATATTAGTTTCCTAAACTCCGACCTGCGTACCATTCTGTTCAGAACCTTTGTACTTGCTCAACTAAGCTCAATTCTAGTCAAGAGGACCATTTTCTCCATTTCAAAACCCTATAAAAAGAAATTAGTAAAATGCACAAATCATCCTTTGGACCCTAATAGGTTTAGACTTGTTCGTACTAGCCAAATGGTTGTACATTGGCACATGTGTGTCTTTAGGTCCCATTTCTGTCCTGATTTTCACCTTGGTTTTCACCTCGCTCTATGCTATGCAGTTGCAAACATGTGAGGTGGCTTCCGAGTCCGAAATGTGGTCCACTTTAACCCCACCAACCTTGCTTACCTCGAAAATGGTCCGACAACCTTTCACGTTTGTTGTTTGTCTCTTCTTGTACTTGTCTCGAGCACTGAGCAATTACTTGTGATGAGAGAACAAAAGACTTCTTTTGCTAGAAATGAGAAAGCTTTGTTTTTTGGTAAAGAGTATCAGAGGCAAATTTCTTTCTTACTGTTCTGCTCTAAAATGATATTGACCTTTTGTCATTAGGCTAAGAAAATCTGACATTGCTTTTCAAAGGACAAAATCGAGCATGATAGCGATCACATAATGTTTAAAAAATCTACCCTCTTGAGCTTCTTGACTTAATTTTGATGGAGTCCTTATCTGCTGCAATCTCAGTGCTTTGACGGCAATTTCACCCGAAAAGTATATTTCAACCATAGTCTTATACTCTTAGTTTGTTTCAGTTACTTGATAGGAGGGTGGGGAGGTCGAAGATTAGGGTAGAAGGCTAGTAGGTAGTCACGTTTCTCTTTGTCTTACTCAATTCGCTAGCATTAATACAACAACAACAACCCAGTGTAATCCCACAAGTGGGGTCTGGGGAAGGTAGGAGTTCGCTAGCATTAGTGTTAGTATGATATCCTTTTATTCATAGATTGCTATACTACCTAGAGTTTAACTGCTTTCTTGGCTTCGGTCTTATTTTTGTCTTGTTGTTGTTCCTACTTGTTGCCATTACTTTTGTTCATCCTTTCTCTAACCGAGGGTCTATTGAAAACAACCTCTCTCCCCTTATAGGGTAGGGGTAAGGCTGCGTACATCTTACCCTCCCCAGACTCACTTGTGAGAAATCACTAGGTTTATTGTTATTGATATTTTTTCAGTTTCTTCCTCTTCTCTCTTCCTTTTTTATACATGTATGTATATATGCAATTCCTCGTGATATGGTACCTGATTATTCTACTCTTAATCTGCTCATGCTTTATTGATGACTAGGTGAAAATATCGGAAACCAAGGGCGTCATCGGAGGTGATTTTTTTTTTTTTTTTTTTTGTGCAAATCGAATCCTGAATTTTGCATATTCCACAATTACATGGATTTGAGAGGTTAAAGAATCCAAGTTCCTTTTTACTTATCAAAAAAAAAAAAAGAATTGGAGTTCCTGTTGTATTTGCAAGAGACTGTGTTAAGTTTTGAGTTATGTTTTAGTAATTCCCATTTTTCCCTCTGAGTGAGATGTAAAATCGGATTGCAGCTGCAGCGATACATACAAAGGAAATATACAATTTTTTGCACAAAATTTATATTCAGATTTTTGGCTGCTATCGTTGGCTTTATAGTTTGTAGTTCCCTTAAATAGGATTATCCTTTTCATTTGATTGTTTGTGAGGTTGATTTAATATGAAATATGTAGAGGCCATATGAACAAATTACTACATATTCAGACTGTATTAGGTGTAAATAATTGTTGCATGGGGGAACCAATTGAAGTTATTGTTTTTGAGCTTAGCATTTGTGATTGAGGGTGCGTTTGTGTACGAAGGAAAATATTCTAAAAAAGATTTTTTGGAAAAAATTTTCCACTCACTAACCAAATAAGGGAAATAAGTGATAAAAGCACTTATTTTCCATGAAAATATTTTCTACGAAAACATTTTCCTTCGTACCAAACACACACTGAATGTATAAAGATATTATTATTAGCTTATTTAACAAGTAATTAACACTGTTTATAACAAGTGTGAATCAATATCTTGGAGATAAGGTAAGTAGTAGGGGTATACAAATCGAACCGAAAAATCGCATCAAATCAAAAAGTCAAACCAAACCAATTAAAAAACTCGACGTGGTTTAGTTTGATTTGGTTTGAAAAAAAACCTGAACCAACCCGACATATAAATACATAATTTTTATATATACTTAAAGGTTTTATATAGAATTTTCTTTAAAAAAATATCTAGAAATATTTGGGATTCTCTGGCGGGATATAAATTTTAATAGAATATGAAGTGCTCCATATTTATTGACTTTAAACAATGAGTTATATGATCACTTTCTTATCAGGTGTTACTGAAATACATCTATCTCTTTGTTCTTTCATATTCATATTATATGTTAAGATCTATTAAATTCTTATATTTTTTCGAATGTGGAGTGGTTATTAATATTTAGGTATCATATTAATTTTTATGTTTAATTACTAAATTCGGTTAACCTGAATGTGTATATCAACAAAAACTTTTGTCGGACGACTAAAAAAATAACAATTGTGTGTTACTAATAGAATTATCCCATAAGAATATTTTAATTGATAATATGTTTGTCAATTTTTTATATTTTTAATAAATATATATATTTAATTATCAAATATATAACAAAATAAGATTGAAATAATGTGTAAGCAACACAAAATCCAAAAATCCGAAAAATCCGATAAAATCAAACCAATCCAAATTGATATAATTGGTTTGGTTTGGTTTTGATAAAATCCGAACCAACCCGGTCCATATACACTCCTAATAAGTAGCATATTATAATAAGGTTAAATTAGCTTGATAGGTGTGAAAAAGCTTTGCACGGTCAATACATTTAAGTTAATTATTTTTTTCAAGTTAGCATTATATTCGCAACGACTCGCTTTTGTTAATGTTGAATAGTTTAGTCATTTTAATTGGTGAAGTGATGACCATACACATTTTGACTAGGCAATTTCAAGAGGATGTTGACGACAATATGCATGGGGTGCTTTGAGCCCCAGTATGGTCTCAACGTACGTATGTTGTTTTGAACTTTTTAAAAATGCCGCCGAAAGTATATTCGAACCTCTAAAAATAGTACATATTTGAAGGATACAACTTGAGTACAGTAACACTTTCGGAGAGTTAGAGCAAGATAGATCTCAACTCATATAAATGCTAAGTTTAGTTATGCTGGTATAAGTTATGCTGAGATTAGTTATTCTATGATTGTTTTTTATCTATTGTTAGGTATGTTATATTAAACATGACAATTGCATAATTTGTAAGAAGAATGTATAAGTTATACCGGTGCTAATACCACACTCTCTATAAGGTATAAGTTATCCCGGTGTTAATTCTAATCCTGAGATAACTTATACCTGATTTGCTAACCGAACGAAGGATTAAAGTGGTATTAAATTTTTATACCAGCACTATACCTTCTTATACCTCATACCAAACGAGCCTCAAGAACATAATGGGCAAAAAATCATGCTAAATACCATAAATCATTTTGTATGTAAACAGTAACTGTAACCAATAACAAATCTCATCCTCACATAAGATAATCAACAAAATATAAAATAAAAAAATGAATGTTACATCAAACCAAGAAGAACAGATGTAA
This sequence comes from Nicotiana paniculata, assembly GCA_005239505.1. Classification (NCBI taxonomy): domain Eukaryota; kingdom Viridiplantae; phylum Streptophyta; class Magnoliopsida; order Solanales; family Solanaceae; genus Nicotiana; species Nicotiana paniculata. The sequence continues at coordinate 8,211 of ML324806.1, read as the reverse complement.
CATAAGTTAAACAAAATTTTACAAGAACAGCAAGAATCCACCAGCAATTGCCAAGAACAAATGATTCAAAGCACCCCAACTCATCATCCTATGAGAAGGCGATGGCGACGAAGACTCCGGAGATGCTGCAGCTATAGCTTTGCCATTATCAGCATCAAGACTATCAACGGTCGGGGCAATGTCCACTACTGGTGCCGGTGCTGGTGCTGGTGCTGGTGCTGGTGCTGGTGCTGGTGCAAGTGTTGGTGGTATATCAGTCCCAAAAATAGCTTCAGGAAGTAAAACTTTATCCACCTGATAAACAGCAGCCAGATAATTAGCGCGAACCGCGCTACTAACTTTAGTATTAGCCCATCCTGAGGTTAAATGAACGGTCCCGGGCATATCAGTGAAGTTCAAAGAATGTAATTCTCCTCCAGCAAATGTATTAACAGGGCTAATTTTACTAAGATTCTTGAAATCAGCTAAGCTATAGTAATGTGGCAATGCATGGAAAAGACAAAGGGATTTAAGTTGATCAGCTGTGAGCAGTGACGGACCCAGAATTTTGTGCAAGCGGGTTTAATCTTAGAAGTATGTAACTTTAATAGTAAAATAGTATTTGTCAAGTGGGTTCAAATAAATATTTATACAAAATTTACACAATTTAATCCTAATTTATACATATGCACAATATTATTTTTTAGTGAAGTGGGTTCAGTTGAACCCTCTAGCCACCACTTGGGTCCGCTACTGGCGGTGAGATTGGAAAGTAATGGTTTCTTGAGTTTGGAGAAGGCGGAGTCTTTAGGTTCAAATAATGTGATTCCTGTTAGGACCGAAAAAACAAGTGTCATACGGAAGCTAGTAAAACAAACTTTGAACGACGATAAGTTCAGTTAGGTTTCTGTATTCTGGTGCCGTTGCTGGTGCTGGAGATAGACTTGGAGATCCAATTCCTTGGCCATTTACTGAAGTTGAAAGGACTAATGAACGTGACAAAAATGGAGTAGTCCATTTTCTTGTGCTGATGTAAACTGAACCTGCAAGTTCAAGATCTATGGCTCAATCATTAAAATCTCAGCAAATCGAATACAAAGTTTGCATCTTTAACGTAAAGGAAAAACATGGAAAATTCAGGTCAATTTCACGTGTCATCACTGAACTTTACTCACTGTAGTCACAAAAATATTATCTGTCCTATTAAAGTAACTAAATTATATCTGAATTCGTATTAACTCAAATACTGTCATTGGACTTTAGTCGCTGTAACAGTAAAGTCATCAAACTATTTTCTGTCACTGAATTCTCAATAGAGTACTGGTAAACTCTTAATTTTAATGATGAAAAATAATATAATTGCTTTTGGTGTAGGGATTCAAGGAAATCAATCAGGATCAAAAGTGCAAAAGGAGGATCATAAATTAACGGAAGCAGTTCAGCGCAAAAGGAATAAATTGAAGGAAGAAATACGGAAGCAGTTCAACGCAAAAGGAATAAACTGAAGGAAGAAATCAATCAGAGATTGACTGAAGCCATCAAGGAAAAGAAATCAACGATAAAAAGGGAAGAAGCACTGAAGATCCGGCAAAAATAACCAATCAGAAGCTATTAGTTGAAGGTCCAAAATTCAAGGGAAACATAATTACCGAGAATCAGCAAATCCAGCGGATATTAAGACTTAGAGATGGAAAGCCCGTCAAAGTCCACACATCAAGGAAGAGTAACGAGAATTAACTTTATTCTTGGAAAGAACAATCTGTGATTCTTTTTAAGGATCAACTCTCTTGGGTTTGCAATCTCTCCATATTCTAAGGCCTCCTGGAAAGTATATATACGTTCACTCTGGACTTGAAGACACATGCTTTGATCAAACCATCTACCCTCCTTTTGTTCTACTCCAAAAATATTGTAGTTCTTTTAGATCTGGTGTGTAACTAGTGAGAGAAGAAAGAGAGAAAATCACCAGTGAGGCATTGTATCAAGAAAAGACGAGAGACATAGAGACTAAGCAGTTGATGTAAAACTACACCATTTCCTTTGTACTCAAGAAACAACGATCGCTGAAAGAGAACAACCTTGCAACTCAAGGGGGCTGGACTAGGATTCACATTGAATCCGAACTAGTATAAAAATTCCGGTGTCTTTAATTTCTGCACTTTAATTCTGCATTCATTATTATCTCGCTCTTATTTCTAGTCTATTAATTGATAAACTAATCAACTACTGATAACTAATTTTAAAATAAGCAATTCACCCCTTCTTGTACTTTCAACTACATTATCTTTCGAAGTTCAAAATGCTTGTAATTGCAACAAAATTTTGAAAAATAAAAAAGAAAGAACAATGCAATTTATCAAACTGGCTGAACAAAGAAGCAGATCTACCCCATACATAAATTAATAAGAGGACATAATGAAAAAGAAAAAAGAAATGGTGCATAGAAGAAATAAGGGGAAGTGAAGATATTAGAAACAAAGAATTATCAAGGGAAAATACAAGGACAAAAGAGTGATAATGAGAGAACTGACCTGAGACAGAAAAGCTCAGAGAGACAAAAAGGATTAATTTATTTTTGGATATTTCTCCTAGAGTCTCCAAGTTTGTACTCTATTCTTCTTTCCATTTCTATGTTCTTGTTTCAATCATCCTATTTCAAAACTTACTGATTCAACTAATTCAAATTCATCTCGTATAAACTTTTTATTAATAACATGTGATATTTGAATTTCACTGACTCACGCCCGTATAGGGTTCTTAAAAGGAAAATCGTCCCTATTAGATATTTCTTTATTCCTAGGACTTTAATGGTTCGTTGAAAATGCTTCCTATTCTATTTCTTGAGCTCAAACTTGAGACTTTTGGTACGAGTGAAATGATTTTATTATTTCACCACATACTTGTGTGATTTCATCTCTCAATGTATAGTACTATGGTTTTGACTTACAAATTGCATGATTTATAGTACTCTTCATGGTTTTTGAATATTATTTCGTCTTTCTATTATCTTCATCCTAAAATATATATTACTTTTTGCTTCTCATAGGTCAAACGAAATTAACTTTGAAAGTATAATTTTCGCTAATTTAATGTGAGAAAAATTATAACTTATAAGACCGATTAAAATTTTGTTTATAGTTTCACAAATGTGCAATAGTATTAGAATTTTTAATTTACCTTTCAAAAGTTACGAATATTTTCAAAAGTTAAGCGATTTATATTTTATGTGTACATAGTGAATCAATTCTTACCAAATTAAAGGTAAGCTTTATTTTCCACGAAAGGAGTAATTAATTGTGAACTTCACATACTTTATTTATGTTTGCTTACACTTTGTGCCTCATAACGTGCCTGTTTTAAGTGTAAACCCTTTTTAGTTTTGTCTTAATATAAACAATATTTCTTCTAGTTATATTTTCCAAATAAAGATACAATAAAACAAATTTAACCACCAAAAGTTATAGTAAGTCTTAGTCGCGAGACTCGAATTCAGAAGCGGACCCAGGATTTAAAAGTGACAGGACACCACTATCAAATAAAAATTTAAGCAAATACTAAAACGGGAATTGAATCCAGGCAGCCTCACTATATGTCAAGTTATGTGCTCCCTCAAATTGATCAATGCAGCTGACTAAGCTTTGAGTCTTATGGTGCTGATCAAAATATATACCTATTATTTAATATATGTACACATATATACATACATTTTTTTTTCGAAATTATCGGGGATCTGTGACCCTCCTACCTAAGGGTAGGTTCGCCTCTGCTCGAGCCTCGAGTATAGTCGCCTTCAATAGAAAGCGCGAATATTGATTAGTCATGCCCCAATACAGATACCGGACATGGGGTAGCCGGAAAACTTAAAAGAAAAGAAAAACTAATTTTAAATAGTATCATAGGTATTTTAATTTACCAACGACAAAAGAATGGAGAATGATAGTCCTGCTATTAGCTGAGCTGTTTAAAGCAAACATACAATTCAAAATACAAATATCAAGTACGTAATTGATAAAATAAGCTAAGATGAGCCCAAAATGAATTGGCATTGTCCTCATTCACCAATGGCTTCACGTGAAGAACAATTAATCTAATGCTTGTTTTTTCTTCATTTCTTTAAAGAAAATAAATAATAAATTTAAATTTTATATACAGATAATATAGAAATTTATTGCAATGTTAGTGTAATTAACAAGTTTTCAATTTGTCAAACTATCATATAATAATCGATACGAAAAAGTTATATTATTATTATATGTCATTTATATTTGACATAATAAAAATTTATACATACTACCAAATCATAAACTTAAATAATAATAATAATAATGATAATAATAATAACAACAACAACAACAACAATTTCGTGATGAACTTAAAAAACAATAAGTTCAAATGGGGACAGCTGTGGTAGCTCTCTACATAGACAAGCCACAAAGCAATAGAGATCTTGGTCAAATGGAAATGATAAGTCGATCGAATTGAGGTTCCTAAAAGGTAACAATGAAGGTACAAGAAAATGGACATATGTTAGTTGTTTTGTTGCTGTAAAAAACAAATCTAAGTTCTTTGAACCAACATTTATTATATCCATCGTTATAGGTTGTGTTGAGATGAATACGATTTTTTTCTTCTTAATTAGAGGTTTAAGTAGGAGCATTTGATAAGGAAAAAGAACTTCCCCTCTAAATAATCTTACACAACGTAAATTCAAAATAATCGAAACTTCAATACAATACTTGATATCACGTGAGAAACAAAAAATATCATTCTCTTAGAAAAAAAGTCTGTTAATCCTTCCTTTTACCATTTTTGAATGTGATTTGGGTTCTTCATCAACTAATTCTTTTTAACAATTTAAAATATCCAAAAATTATACGAGAAGGCTATAAGTGTTAAGTTTAAAATTTTAATAATGTTCAATAATCTAAAGAAGCCTTGACTAATGACATTTTATTGAGTGCAAATTTGGAGAGCAAGAGCATTGGTGAAACAAAAGAAGATCATACTCAATGGCTATGTACTTTGAACTTTTCATCAAACGGAAAAAGAATCAATCAATCAAAGAACAAAGAAGGAAAGTCAATCAATCAGCCTTGCCAAAGATCCTCAAGTGCGCAAGAATGAAAAGAGAGCTAATCACGGCTAGAGACCAAATCAAGAACAATTTGCGGAAGCGCTAATCAAGGAGAAATGGAGGAACCAACTCGTCAAGATTAAGGATGAATCTAGTTACCCTTTCAATCTAGATTCATGAGGCTACTATTACACCCCATATTTTCGTACGTGAGAGTACATCGTAAGTCAATTGATGTAAACTCAGAAATAAGATTGTATTTGATTGAATATAAAGTAAGTTAATCATGTTACGTTGGAGGTTACAAATATTTAAAATCATGAATAACGAGTACCAAGAGGGTTGGAAAGGTTAGAAGCTAAACCAATTGAAGAAAATAAATTTCGTCGAAAGCCGACGAGTTTGGAATGTTATAAAATGTACTTTAGGGTGAGACTATGGTTCATTACATGATAAGGAGGTGATTCTATGAGTTAATTTTTATCGTGTGATAGTTGTGTTCTACGTTTTGAAGTCAAGCAGGTGGTGGAACAAAAGTTGGCAAAGGTTTTCACAAATTACAAGCTCATGCCATAAGATAGTCAACGTAAATCCATGAAGAGATTATCTTTAAGATGATAAGGAGTTAATCCTATTGGTCATAAAAGATACAAAGGTGTATAAGGGTGGATAACAAGTATTAGAAGTTAAACGAATCAAGGATGTTGTCAGCCGTATTTTCGGGTAAACCTAGAGGTGCTTAATACACTCAAGAGGTAGTGTTTTAAGGTATTTGAATCATATAATATCCGTATCATAAGTCTTGAAGTCAAACGAGTTATGAGACAAAAGTCGACAAAAGTTATTGCAACTTAGGTTCATAATTTTACTTGAACATTAGGTCAAATGTTACTAAGATTTTCTCCAAATTTACTTAGAATTATGAAGTGATATAACCACCAAATTGAATATCTATGAGTCTAGTTTCTAACGCATTAAACCGTTCGTCGATACGATCTTGGAGTAAAGAGATATTCGCGTTTTCGCGAGACTGCACCAAGCACCTCTCTATGGAGCCCACTTAGGCGGTTTAAGACATTTGGATCTATATATGACGCCTCCAACCCGTTTTAAGCCATTTCTTTTCACTATATTCAGACCTTAGAATCCTAGGAACACCCTCTCAATGTTCTCTCAATATTCAAGACCCAAACAAAGGGAAAACAACACAAATTAAGTGTCGGGAATCCCGTGGCGCTAGTAAGTTTCTTTTTCTTCTTGTTGTTGCTCATTTTTGTGTTGTTCCAGCTCGTGTGGGAGGTTGTTTTAAGGGGTTTATGTTCTGTAAATACTCCCTCAAGTTCTTAATATCAACCCTGTCACACCCCTTTTCTACCCCCCTTTTAAAAGATGTGTTATTGTGGATTGCGGGTTAAATGGTTTTTCCAATTAAAGTGACAAATTTGGGTAGGGATTATTTTATTTACAGAGTCGCCACTTGGAATTGATTTTTTCGTTGTTACAAGTCACCATTTATTTGAATCCCTACTCAAAGGAAGATTTAACTCTTTTATTATTGGTCTACGAAAAGCAAAGTTCGGGTAAGGAATTTTGTTGCCGGGGAGAAGGTGTAACGCATTCCCCGAGTCCCGTGGTTCTAGCACGGTCGCTTTATTGACGTAATCTTGGCTTGAATTAATTTTAAAAAAAAACTATGTTTCATTTGGTTTTCATGTTTTGCCTATGTCCGCTTTTATTATTGATGGTTTCATTAATCTCAAACTAGGACGAGTATCCCCGACCCTAGATTACACTAACCAAGACGAGTATCCCCGATCTTAGCTCGTGTGTCGCACCTATAAGTAGAGCCTACTCAAAGTTAATTAAATTCAACTTTTATTTATTTTGAAAGAAATGAAACAAGATATGCCCTCACGACTTTGCCATTTTTTTTACTTCTTTATTCCGAAGCGAGTATTCCCGACATCGGTTAAGACGAAAGTAATTATTATTTTTTTGTTTACAAAAAAAAATATTTATAAATAAATGATTTTATTGAATTTATTTAATGACTAAAAAAAAGTTGACCAATATTTGAAGAAATAATAATTTTTCGCTTCATGTTTGAAACTCGACTAGACTTTTACCATTGTTATCCTAAAAAAAAAAATTTACTAACTTAAACAAAAGGAAACTATGTTATGAATTTAATCAAAGAAAAGCACTTTTTTTTATATTTGTGGATTGATGGTTCATTTTCTAACTTAAGAAAATTATTTACAAATTCAAAATGAGTGATGTATGGCTAATTGAAACAACTTGGCAATAAGAATTTACTAACTTAAAAAAAAAATACTACGTTATGGAATTAATCAAAGAAAAGCATTTTTGTTTATATTTGTAGATTTATGGTTCATTTTCTAACTTGGAAAAATTATTCACAAATTCAAAATGAGTGATGTATGGCTAGTTGGAACAACTTTGCGATAATCATGAGGTTAGTGCGAGAAAATTATTAACTTATATTGTTTAAAACTAAAAAAAATAATTTGGACTTGTGGGGGTATTAAAATGAGGCAGCAGCCCACCATTGGGCTTATGAAGTGAACGAGCTCATGTCCAACCAAAATCCGAGAAGGCCCATGCTCTTAGGACTTCAAATCTGCAGTAATCTAATCCTATTTTTGCCATTTTTACAATACATAGCCAACTATTTACAAAAGTAAGTTTGTGGAGAATAACTTTCTATTTACAACTTGCCTATTTTTACTAAAATAAACCTTTTCAAGAAATAACCAAGATTTATTTACACTCTAATCAATNAATTTGATTAATTAGCATATAGTAATAACATTATCCAACATTTAGGAGCATGTAAAAATGAATTACAATAAGACAAATGAAACTACTAATATTCCCAGCGTCATTATCTTTCATTCCAACTCAATTTTAGGAGTGTACATGGTCTAAAAATTACCTGAACAACAGAAAGAAAAATTCAGCAAATAAACTCTTTCCAGATCCGAGCAGAACAACAGTAATATGAGCAACAACACAGCAGAATACAAACGGACTTTCGAACTCAAGAAAATGAACCAGAATACCCAACAAAACAATTGAAACTAGCCACTAGTAACTCCAGAAAATGCATACAACACCCCTTTATTTCTTACAAGTTT
>ML324805.1:0-43677 GCA_005239505.1 Nicotiana paniculata | reverse complement strand
GGACATCGGGACCCAGGCGTTTGGGCTCAAACGCCCCCTTAAAGCCAGGGCAGGCCTGGCGTTAAGGCCCAAACGCCCCCCTAACGCCAGGGTCAGCCTAGCTTTAGGGGCCAAACGCCCCACTAACGCCAGGGACAGCCTAGCTTTAGGGGCCAAACGCCCGGCTAACGCCCGGGTGTTTCCTTTTCGACTCTTAAGCGTATTTTTGATGTATTTTTATCCATTTAGCTCGGTTTCCATCTTCAATTCACCTACACATGAAATAAACTCCATTATGCACATACAAAGTGTATTTTTATCATTAACGCACATAAAATGTAAGGCATATAACATGTTAAACCATGAATTCTAGCCACACATCATGTGTTTTGATGGTGTGGAATTAATTTATGTTGAAGCTTAGTAGGGGATGCCTTTATAGCCGAACATTAGTGAATTTGATGAAAAACTTGTAAACTTGGTGTTATTGTGAAGATGTAGTGATGTTGTTGTTGTGGTGTGAGGTGAATTTTCTTTGGTTACATGGTGAGTCTACCCCAATTTGAATTGCCAATAAATGGGTGCAAGATATGCCTACAATGTGCATGTTGAAATGTCTTCGTGGCATAAAATTGTGTAGTGTTGCAAATTGAGAAACAAAGCACTTTGTGGGATATAATGCTTGGTGATAAGTGTGGAGTGGGATGCCATGTTTTATGGTGTGAAACTTTAACTTGTTATCCCCAAGTTCTAATTGATTGACCACCCCATGCTCATGTATTGCTAGGTGCAAAATGAGGTGTCTGATTCATGTTATTCTGCTTGTGTAGTGTTGTACTGTATCTTAATTTGTTCGTAGTGAATTAGACTAAATTCTCTTTTTATTTGTTCATTTTTTTTTTCTTGATTACTATTTTAGCTTCTTAATTTTGTCTCTTACACTAGTATTATCCGTGGTTCTGTGTTGTAATGTTGTGTTGGTGGCTGAGTGGGCTGCTGATTGCTTGTGGCGTACTTCCAATGGGGTAATCTGAGTCCCCGATATACATTTTATTTGTGAACATGCCAATAACATAAGTGTGGGGTGGTTACACCATTTGATCTTGCTTTGTTTTACGTGTTATGGCTAACATTGTTCGTCTTGTGCAGGTACTATGTCTCACCGCCCAAGCATGCGTTCTAATACAAGTTCTTCCGATGTTGCCTCTAGTAGCCGTCAAGGAGGTAGGCAAGCACCTCCCCCCGCCCCAGTGGATGAGGAAGAGGAGAGCAATGATCCTTATGAGGATGTGGTGCCAGCGTGAAAATATGGAATTCATGCTGTCCCAGCCCATGCTCGACACTGGTTCCAGACAATTATCTCTACGGTGGACCCAAAGCATGAGGTTGCTATTGATGATAGGAAGTTGGACCACAAATATAGTGAGATATACAACAACATTTGGGCTTTGTGTGTTTGATATTTTGTTCCATCCACGTAATGCGGTTAATGTGAATCTGGTCAAGGAATTTTATGCCAACTGGCAACCTGAGGCCAGCCTGGATGTTGTGTACAAAGTGCGGGCAAGAGGTAAAGTGATTTCATTCTCTTCCAAAGTGACCAATCGTATTATGGGCTTCACAGAGCATTCCCACAAGATCTTTTAGAGGTTTCTCCGCATACTATCCGGCTGTCCGTAGACAACTTTGTGGCGCTGACTCTTCTGCCGCATGGACTCGGTATGTGAATGAATTCCACAAGGACATGAAGAAGGGAACATTCCAGCGTCCGTCCAGGACTGTTTTGCGGTTAATTAATGCCAAAATCATGCCCACTCAAAGTGACACTCATTTCCCACTTGTGAAAGTGTGTTTGATATATGCCTTGCTGACATAGATAGAGTTGGATCTTGGGAAAATCACGTTGTCGCACATGGCTAAAGTGAAACCACTTGGGCCCACTGCCTACACTACCCGGGTATGATCACTCGTTTGATGCAGGCGCAGCTTGTAGAGGAGGAATCTCACTATGACCAGACAATCCCAGTGACTATCCGACCAGGGCCTATGATGTCATGTTAGTGATAGATCCTTTTGTTGCTGCTGTTAATTTAGACCAGAGGCTTGTTCGTGTTGAGGAGACACTGCAGCTGTTTTTTGCTAACTTGCACCTTCACTCTGAAAGGCGGGAGACCTACTTGGAGGAGTTGCAGCAAGATCACCCCTTTTTCTGCTATCACTCAGTAGTGGTTAGGATTGGCGAGAGGAGGACAGTTACCACCAGATGAGGATGTGAACTTCGTTCCCTCAGATGATGAGGAATATTTGCACACCTTCGAGGGCGCTGATGAGTAGTCCACGAGCCTCAGGGGAGTCACCTTTTCACTCTTGATTTTACTATTTTGCATTGGGGACAATGCAATCTCTTACGTGTGGGGTGGGGTGCTTCTATTTGATTGTATTTGTATTTGTACTTGTTTTCTTTCTATTTTTGAGTTGGTGTTGTTTGATTTGTTTCTTGCTTTCGTAGAAAATTGGTCTGTAAACTATAGTTCTGAATTTTATCGGCGTGTTATATTTAGTAATTAAATGCTTCATTTTAACTCTTCTCGACGATTGATTTCGTCAACTGATTTCTTGAGGGAGATGAAGTCAAAAGATATGAAAAAAATGAAAAAAAAATTGTAAAATCCCAAAAATATATGTCTTATATTTTAAGTATTTTATATATTTTTTCTTTTTAGGTAGTGTAAAAACTCCCTCTTGGTTTTTCTTTGTATCACAGTTCTTTTCCAACGGTTTTTCTTGAACCGGATGTAGTTAAATCTTTTTATGTTATAGGAATAAAGAATTTTGAGTCATAGTGCTAATTTAAAGAATCAATTTCCTTGATTGCAAATGCCTTGAGAGTGCTAAGTTCCTTAGTTGTGACACCTAGGCTCAATTCCTGACTCTTAAATAAGTGCCTTAAATTGTATGATTATAACTTGGCTTAACTACTTTGACTAGAGAGTCGGGAAAGATCTAATCCTAAGTGAGTTGTGTGACAATGTGTCAGTGAGGTTTTTGTGATATTTTGTGTATTACATTTGATAACTAGAACTTTCCCCGTGTGTTTGCAAAGCGAAATAGTAGTTTTGTTCAGTCTTGGAAGTGATATAGGCATTTCTTTGTTGAACTAGTTATATGTTTTACCCGTCTAATTGTTATGTATCTTAGTTAAATCCTTCGAGCCTATAATCATGTTTCTTTGCAACCACATTACAAGCCTTACAAAATTGTTTGAATTAACCATCTATTTGAACCCTTTCACCTCTCTTGAGCACTTGAATTGGTTTGGCTTTTGAGTGGAACTAATGAAATAAGGAAAAAGGTGCATTATTTTGAAAAAAAAAGTAAGAGACAATTGAATTGAAAAAGAAAGAAAAAAATGGTTGTATTGTAGTGCAAATATTCCTCGATAGGTGGTGACTCTTGATGTAATTGTGCTTAAAGAAGCAGGGAGTTAATTTATATTAATGTGAAGGTGGAGTTATGGTTTGACATAAGTATGGGGTTTTAAATGTTGAAGTGTATGTATTAAAGTGCTTAGAAAGGTGTAGCCACTATATCTATATATATCCTACCCGTCCCTCAACCTACATTACAACCAATTAAAGTCCTACTTGATCTTTAACCGAATGAGCTCGATTAGTAGAGTAATACACTACGGGCGAGCCTATGGTATTTCTTCTGTTGCACAAGAATTTTGATTCTGAGAGTGAGTTAATTCTTTATATCTTGAATTCCTAATTGTCTTGAATGATATTGTGATTGGAACTATTCTCTATTGTTTGCGTGAGGGCACATGATTTGCAAAGGTAAGCTAACGTCTTTGACCTCTGTGTTAGAGTAAGTGAGCATGTTGTGAAAAATGCGTGGTACTTTTGAGTCGAGGCTTCAGGGTGAGATGTTATGATATGGTGCTTTGTCTACTTTAAATATTAATGGCATGATTTGTTAGGGAGGTTGTTTGATGAAATGGTCGTCCCTAGGTGAAGTGTAGTTTAATTGCTCGAGGACAAGCAATGGTCTAAGTGCAGGGTGTTGATTCTAGGCTAGAAGCTCATGTTTTAGCCGTAATATCGCACTCTAATTACTGCGGTTTACGTGTGTTTGAGCTTAAATGATAGTGAATTACACTTAGTACGTAATTTATTCCTTGAAGGAAGTGAATTCATGTTTTAAAGTTAATTTGGAGCTAAATCGATCAATTTGGAGCTTTGAAGTCTGAGTAGAAGCCCAATAAATTAAGTCGGGATCGTGTTCGGGGGTCGTGTACCAAGTATGGATGTCAAAAGAAGATGAAACAATTTTATTCTGAGAAATTTACACTACCGCGCCACAGGGCGCGACACGATAGTGTAAAAATGGCCTGCCAAAAGAATATTGTGTTCGCAAAAAAATACACAAGCGTCCTGCGAGGTGCGACACGAGGCGCGGCGCGGCATGGGTGTGCAAAATAGAGTAATTTCTTCTTCAGCTTGGAAAGGGTATATCCGTCCGGAATTATTTTTACACGATAGAAATACACAAATAAACACGATTTTGAGGGGGTGACCTAACTTGGAGAGAAAAACAAAAGGATGGAATACTTGGGAGCACGAATTTGATCAATATTTCCATCCTTATTCCAGTATTCATTGATTTTAAGTTTAAAAATGTTATTTTTGATGATTGTATGCACATGAGTGGCTAAGAACCCTATTGTTCTAGGGTCATGGGTGATACATGAATGTTGATGTTTGAAGTTTAAATGGCGAATTTGATTTTATCATATTAGGTTGTCTATTTAATTATGTTCTTAATTACTTTGCTGAGTAGCTAACGTGAAATACTATCTACGAATCTAGAGTTGAACTCGAAAGTGGGAATTCTAGATTGCATATAGAATTAAATAGAACAAGTTCTTGAACATGCGCACTGGGGAACTGATTCGCAATTAGGATAGACATATACCTAATTGCCTTGCTTGGTTGAAATACAGGAAGTGTAAATGCATTCTTGTTAATCTTAATTCCATGAGCATATATGTATTAAGTTAGCTTGAATAGGCGAGTAAGAACTTGACAGATTCTTATGAATAATATCAACCCTGTCAATCAACAATCTAGATAAATCAATTAGTCATTTTAAGCTAAGAATGCAACACGATTATTGGCTAACCCGTGACCCTGGAATATCATCTCCTACCGATTGTTATCCGAAATTGCTTAAATGTTGTGGTTGATTTCTAATTATTTCATTACTTGATAGTTTTTAGGTAGTAAATTATCTATTTTGTGAGAAAGCTCTTGAATCGATAAGCTATTTGAGTTTGAATCAGTCAAAAGTTAATCATAAGTATTCGTGGAAACGATACTCTACTCACAAGTCTATTACTTGACGACCACATATACTTGCGTGAGTGTGTTTAGTCGCAACATTTATTTTAATTATTCTACCTAAAATATTTTTTACCAGCGATTTTTACCGAACACATGAATTACCTGTTATCAAATTTCTAACACTTTTATCCAAATAAAAGCTCATTCAACATCCAACCATACAAACATGTTTCTCATAGAAGCAACCATATTCTATTGCAGGGGAATAACATGATCTAAAACTTCCTCAAGTTAGAAATTAATATTTAATAATAAATTCATTTTGTCCTTAGTCCATAGCCTAAACATCTTCTCTTAGAAGTAATTTGACATCTTTTTTGGTTTAAAAAGCTAGCTCGGTTCTTCTTTCACAACACCTAAGAATACATAGCATTTCTCAAAACATAGAAAAGAACATGATTCAATTTGAGCACAAATAGCAGTACTGTAGTAATATCAAATGAAATTATTCTGTCACTCTGAAGATTATTGCCTCCTACATGTCTTCGTCCTACACAGTATGGAGCTGCGGGAGGTGCAAGCAAATAGATCTGGACCTCCTTCGTAAAAACTTGATCATATGTAGTAGATATTGTATCTCGATAACTTGATCGTATGATTACTTCTTTATATTTTGGATCTCCTTAATTAGTGAAAGTTTTAACACTGCCACTACTTACATTGAGCTTGTCAATAGTTTTTAAAAAAAAAATTGGTATTTAACACATGAGTTCATACAAGTGCAAGTATCCATGTAAAAGCTTCTATAGAATAATTTTGATACTCAGTTTCTTTTCTTTATTAGTTCTTTTATATGGAGCTGAAAATTGGACAAGAAGAATTCCCCCCAGGTCTCATGTTAAAAGGGTTTCGCACAAGACTTTTTCTATAATAAAGATGCTCTTAAATTTTTTTTTGATATAAACATCAATGTACATAGCTGTGGCTCTTGGTTTTGTTCCCAGTTCATAACTGAAAGTGTTTTTTAAAAATAGCCATCAGATGTATAATATATGTAAAATTCATATATAATTTATTATGGCCTTAGACCATAGCCTAAACATCTTCTTTTTAATTAATTTGACATTTTTTCGGTTTAAAAAGCTAGCTCGAATCTTCTTTCACAACCCCTAAGAATGTATAGCTTTTTTCTAAACATAGAAAAGACATCAATTCAATTTGAGTAAAACAAGTAAGTACTTTAGAAATATCGAACGAAACTATTCTGTCACTATGAAGATTATTACCTCCTACACGGCTTTGTCCTACACAGTTGGGAGGCGCGAAGGAGTTTATCCGAATTCAATTCGTCAAAGAATTATAGTTTATTATAAGATCAAAAAAAATTATGTTAATATAGCAAATGTAAATTGTTGAGTTTTTCCGCATCGGAGGGGTTTGACGTCCTTGATCTTCTTATATGGTCTTGGGCAATCCTCACCTCATAAACTAGCTTTTGGTGTTGAGTTAGGCCCGAGGTCCATTTATCATGATATCAGAGCCAGAGACATCCCAATTACTGCTACCGATGTTGGGCCCCCGTTCATGTCGTCCACGCTCCGGTTTGCAAGGCCTGGGCGGGGGGAGGGGGAGGGTGTCGAGTTGTCCCACATCCGAGAGGTTTGAGGTCCTTGGTCTCTTTATATGGTCTTGTTCAATCCTCACTATCCGATAAATGTGAATCCCAATAATTTCTTCGTATGATTACTTCTTTTTATGGTGGATCTACTTAATGAAAATTCTAACTCTGCCAATAATCCTAGTCATGTTGAGCGAATCAATACTAAACAATTACTATATAAAATTGAGTTTATACAAGTGCACATATCCATGTAAAAGCTTTTATAGAACAATATATTTTGATACTCATAATTAGCCATATTATGAATGTTATATGTTATTACTTAATTTTTTTTCTTTTCTTTATTAGTTCTTTTATATGGATCTGAAAATTAGATAAGATATGAATAATGATTGACCTTGTTTTCAAGTAGGGCAGGACAAATAGATTTGATTCCCCCCAAGTCTCATGTTAAAAGCGTTTGACAAAAGACTTTTTTATATCGTAAAGATGCTTTTAAATTTCTTTTGCAATAAATATCAATGCACATATATAGATGTATCACTCTCAATACCTTGTGCAGTGGCATGGAGACTTTTATTTGTCCTTTCCATTTATTTTGGGGCACTCTTCAATTTATAGATTTGATCAACATTCCATTCACCAGATTCTTTTAATAACAGAGTCAATATTCCCAACGACTTATCTTTCTTTTTTTCCATGTCCCCGGCCGACTAATTTAGATTTTGTCACGTAAGGCACATTTAGTGAATAGTAAAAACACAGCGACTAAAACTAGTAAAAACACTTTGTTATATCGTCCGAGTATCTTCTTATAGCGGAAGAAAAATGATTAATTAAACTACGACTGGAATTATTGAGTGGCGAAAATATATCTGAAGAATCTTATATATTATACTCTGATAGGTTATAAGTACCTTCTTTTTATGTTTTGATGATCTAACAAACTTACTGCCAAGAACCAGACAAGGAACCCGATACACATCCTCAAGAACTTAAAGATCAACAAGTCTCCAGTTGGGGACATAGTTTAACTCTTCAGAGTCAAATGAACAGTAGAGGGAACAGATAGCTACCAGTTCCCGAGGTGACTGTACAAGTCAACAAGTCTCCAGTTGGGGACACAATTCAACTCTTCAGAGTCAAAGGAACAGCAGAAGGAACAGATATCTACCAGTTCCTGGGGTGACTATACAAGTAAACTCTTTCAGAGTTGTAATGTTGTTGTGTGAACATGCTACAGTGCAGAAACAGTGCAGCAGTCAACTTTATGGAGAATGTTATTTACCTAACTTGCTTACATCATCCAAGTGATGTCACATTTGAGATATTAACATCAAGCAAAGGTAAAACAAATCACTTGCACATTCAAGAACTCATCAAGCATTTTCTCGAGTCATTGTCAATTTTGCAAGTGATTCTCAAGGGCATCAAGAACGAAGAACAACATAACCAAGGATCAGTTCTATGTATTGTAGTTATTACATGTCTTTAGGTTTGTTGAGCCTTTGTTATTTGTTCTTCGTTTGTAACCTTCTACCCAGCTTACTTAGAAGCGTGTCTGTAGAAGATCTCTTGTAAATCATAAACCTTTGTGTTTGTGTCTTGTCTAGAGTTAGTCAACTTGTAAAGTCTTTGTAATAGAGTTATTACAAAGTAGCTTGTAATAGGGTGTTACAAGTTAGTGAGGGATTAAGAGGTTAATTTCTAGGTTTAAAGTCCTTGTAATAGAGTTATTACAAAGTGGCTTGTAATAAAGTATTACAAGTTAATGAGGGATTAAGAGGTTAATTCCTAGGTTACAATAGGTTGTAGTCTAAAGTTGCTCAGTAGTGAAGTTGAGATCCTACAAGGGTAGGTCGTGGTTTTTGATCCCGTGAGCTAGGAGTTTTCCACGTAAAACTCCATTGTGCCATTTACTTACTGCAGTGTGTGTGTGTTCTGTGGGAACTAATAGAGAACCCGATTCTCTATATAGTTTGGTGGATCCTAAAAATCTATCAATTGGTATCAGAGCAGGTTCTTTCTAGAAGGTTAACACCTAGAAAGGATCCTCATCATGGTTGCTCCACCAAACATCGAGGAAGGACAATCGACCTATAGATGCCCAAGATTCAACGGTAAATACTATGGTTGGTAGAAAACAAGAATGCATGGCTTCATTATGACTGAAGACTCCGAGCTTTGGGATGTGATTTGTGATGGTTCCTTTGTCCCTATGAAGGTTGTTGGAGAGGGAACAAAGACTATTCCAAAGACAATAAAAGAATACAATGGCATTGACCGAAAAGTTGTTGAGAAGAACTTCAAGGCGAAGAAGATTTTTGTGTGTGGTATTGGACCAGACGAGTATAATCGTATCTCGGCATGTGAATATGCCAAGGAAATCTGGGAAGCTCTTCAAACGGCTCACAAAGGGACTACTCAGGTAAAGCAGTCAAAAATAAATATGCTGACAACTGAGTATGAACTCTTTAAAATGAAAGAGGATGAATCCATACAAGATATGCATACCTACTTCACCTCCATAATTAATGAGCTTCATTCACTTAGTGAAATCGTTCCAACCAACAAGTTGGTCCGGAAGATACTCAGTGTTCAACCAGGTTCCAGGAGGGCAAGGTCAATGCTATCACTAAAGCAAAAGATCTGCAGAAGCTGACCATTGATGAACTCATTGGAAATCTCAAAACTTATGAGATGAAGATAATGAAGGATATTGAAAGAAAAGGGCCCAAGAAGGAGAAGAACCTAGTTCTCAAAGCTTCCAACAAAGACTCAAGTAGTGATGAATCCAACATGGAGTATCTCACTCAAGGATTCCAAAAGATGATTTGGAAAAAGGGTGGGATTCCAAAGAAAGGAAGTTCCACCAGGGATTTCAAAGGAAATGATTGTTGTCATAAGTGTGTAAATCCTGGACACTTCATTAAAGATTGTCCTCTTGTGAGCAGGATCATTACAAAACCAAGAATGAAAAGGCGGATGAGAGGAACCAGGTTCCTGACAAAAGATTCAAAAGAAAAGACGTCTCTGATAACGTTGTGAAACAGGATCTTGCTGCATGGGGAGACTCTTCCAGCGAATCTGAAGGAGGTGATGGGAAAGGTGACAACTCCATGATGGTATTGTAAAGTGAAGCAGCTGAGTATGAATCTATTTTTTCCTTGATGGTGCAGTCTGATGATGATTGAGATGACGACGATGATGATGAGGTAAACCTTCTGGATGTTCAAAGAAATTTGAAGTCCTATTCTCAAAAGAAACTTATATCCTTGGCTAATGTTTAATTCATGCATATCACGGTCTCATCAATGATAAAAATGCGCTAACCACGGAAGTAGGAGAAATAGAACACGAGAGAGATAATCTAGTAGTGGTTATGGATGATCTAACAGAGACTATTGAGAGTTTAAAAAGGGGAAATGATATCTTGACTGAGAGAATTGCAAACATAGAGCATGAGAGAGATGGCCTATTTGTAGTAGTTGTAGACCTAAAGAAAACAATTGAGGAACTAAGAAGGGAAAATAGGCCTGTGAACACTCAAAAGGGAAAGGAAGTTGCAACTGAGGCACACCTTAGGCTTGAAAACGAGCTAAAATCAGTAAAATCTAGTATGTGTGCTGAGCTTGAGAAAAATAGACAACTTCAGGTAGATCTAGGCAGAGTGAAGAGTGACTTAGAAAAATCTGTTAAGTGGACCTGGTCCTCTTATGCAATCACTGCTATGTATACGAACAATGGGGGAAACAGGCAGGGATCCGGGTTCAAAAGGGAAAAGACTCCCTACAACCCTCATAGCAAGTACGTTATTGTACCTTACAATTGGCTTTGCACTCACTGTGGCAACACTGGGCACTTTAAAGAAAATTGTAAGGCCAGAATTCAGTCTCAAAGGAAAAAGAAAATTTTTGCTGAAAAAGTAACTGATGTTAGGGAACCTGGTCCTTCACATAAAAAATGTATAAAGCCTGCTTGGACCAAAAGATCCCTCATTCACCCTTTTCCTCATTACAAGGGACCCAAACTTGTTTGATTCCTAAGCCTAACCCTTGATTTTCTTGTGCAGGGAACAGTGAAAAGGAGGAAGTCAACAGTGGTACATGGATAGCGGTTGCTCGAATTACATGACTAGAAGTACAAATGATTTCCTTTCACTAAAGGCCCTGCATGGAGAGACTGTATTCTTTGAAATAGAAAGAAGGGATACATTCTGGGAGTTAGAAGGATCAGGAAGTCTCTTTCCCACTTTATTGGAAATGCGTACTACGTGAAGGGGTTGAAGTATAGCTTGCTGAGTATTTCCCAAATCTGTGACAAGGGTAACAAAGTGGAATTTGTATCTAAAACACGCAAAGTCACAAATCTTGTGACTGGTGAAGTAATATTAGTAGCCAAAAGATACAAGAACATCTATGTTTCTAACTTTGAGTCCTTGTAAAATGGGGATCTTAGTTGGCTGAGTGTTGTTGATGATAATGTTGAGCTATGGCACAGAAGGCTGGGTCATACAAGTTTCACGCTTCTGAACAAATTGGTCAAGAAGGACCTGATTCGTGGTCTGCCCAAGTCATGATTCAAGGATGACAGGGTGTGTGATGCATGTGTAAAAGGAAAGCAAGTAAGATCCTCTTTCAACCCCAAAAGGAAGTTAGCATCTCAAGGCCACTTGATCTCCTCCATATGGATCTATGTGGACCTATGAGGGTGCCAAGTAAAGAAAGAAAGAGGTAAATATTTTCGTCATTGTGGATGACTACTCTATATTTGCATGGACCTTGTTCCTCAGAACTAAAGATGAGACTTCAGCCGACATAGAGGAAGCTGGTCCTCAATCACAATATCTGAAGCAGAAAAAAGAGTTGTGGATGTTGTACATGGAACTCTAGCTGCTGAGGAATTCAAAACAGGTCAAAAAAAATAAACTCACTTTCCTTCTCAGCCTTTCTCTCTCAAATTGAGCCCAATAATATCAAGGAATCATTGAAACATGCATACTAGATTACAACTACGCAAGAAGAGCTCCATCAATTTGAGAGGAACAATGTGTGGAACCTGGTTCGACGACATGCTGACAGAACTGTTACAGGAACCAAGTTGGTATTCAGAAACTAACTTGATGAGTTTGGAAGCACATTTGTAAACTCGACAAGGCTTTGTATGGGTTAAAGCAGGCTACCCGTACTTAGTATGAAAGGTTGTCAAAATTCCTTCTAGAAAATGGCTTTACAAGAGGGAAAATTGATAACACTCTTTTTCTGAAGAAACGAGGAAGGATCCTGCTCATTGTGAAGATCTATGTTGATGACATCATCTTTGGAGCAACAGTTGACTCTCTATGTGAAGAACTTTCAAAACTCATGGGAAGTGAGTTAGAAATGAGTATGATCGCGGAACTGAATTTCTTCTTAGATTTACAAGTGAAGAAAACTCCCAAGGGGGCAATGATAAGTTAATAAGAATCTCATCTAAGAGATTCCAAGAGAATCCTAGGATATCTCATAGGGATGTAGGACTAGGTTCTCTACTATCCCTTAGGAGATAACCTTGACCTAATAGGGTATGTTGATGCTGACTATGCTGGGTATCTAGTGGATAGGAAAAGCACTTCTGGCATGGCATTTTTTTTGGGTTCATGTCTAATTTCATGGGGTACAAGAAAAACAAAACTCGGCGTCCCTCTCTACCATAGAAGCTGAATATGTGGCTGCTGCATCTTGTTGTACTCAACTATTATGGATTAAACAACAACACGAAGATTTTGGTGTGTTCTCTGAGTGTGTGCTCTTACTATGTGACAATACTAGTGCACGCAACGTGGCCAAAAATGCAGTTCAACATAAGAGAACAAAGCATATTGATTTGCTTCACCACTTCCTCAGAGACAATGTTGAAAAGGGGCACATATACATAAAGTTTTGTAGCACAGAATATCAAATTGCAGATATCGTCACCAAAGCACTAAGCATAGAGCATTCTGAAAAGAATCGCTTGGCACTAGGGTTGATGAAATCAAGCTGAGGACCTGGTCCTTCGATGATTGGCTACGAAAGAAATGTACAGGTGAAATATCTAAAAAGTGTTTTCTGGCAAAGTCTAACTCATCTCTATAGCGTTAGAGGTAGACACACATGACAATTACAGAACAAACAAGTATCTAATGCATTGCACATTGGCCAAAGGATGAGGCTTACATTTGAAAAATCTGTCAGGAAACATGGTTCCCCCGACAGAGGTTAGTAGTTCCTATGTACTCTCATGCACAATTTTTAAATGGCTGAAATAGTGCCACATCATTAAATTGTCAGTTTCCCTCTTTCCCGTTTTTTGAACCGAAGCGTCTCATCTAATGCGACCCGACTACCCAAAATTTATACCCATTCCTAAGTGGTTCCTCACCCCTATTAAATAACTCCTCTCACAGTCAGTTTCATAATTGTTCACATCAAAGAATCCAAAATTCCTCTTTTCCTCTTCAAACCAAAAAAAACTCTCTTCTTCAACCCACTACACTCTACCATGTCTGAAAATCATTTACAAGAACAGGAAGCTAAAGAAAATATGTTGTCAACACTTGCCGAGGGAACACTGGTTAGAGGTTATGAGGTTGTATTTGAGTCTTATGGGGGGAGAAAATGGTGCAGAGGTCGAGGGTAAGGAACTGGTGCCTGTCAAACGTTGGCACCTGACACTACTACTAGGGAACAATTTGAGGGACCTGGCCCCTCCTCCCATGAGGATCCTTCTGCTTCCACTTGGGATAAAACCCCTGGTTCTCCACAAGAAACCCAGGTTAGTACTGATCATGTTCCCTCTCCCTCTCCTCATTTATATGCTAAGCCATTAACAAGTGTAGTTCCTGAGATGCGATCTTTGTATGAGGGGGAGAAGGAGGATAGTGAAGAAGAAGATTATGATAATGTGGCTCTAGCGAGCTTTATTAGTGCTAGGATTCTTGTGAAAAAGTGGCTGAGGAGTCTGCTAAGAAGATCTCCAGGAAATTTGCAGAGAAAGGCAAGAGTGTGAGAAAATCAATGAAAATGAAGGCTGATGCCAGTGAGGAACCTGGATCCTCCAAGAAGACCAAGATTTGTGATACCCAGGACACTGGAAAGGAAAAAATTTTAAAAAACAAAAGGTGTTGTGGGGCCGTATATAAGGAAGTTGAAGGCACGGAATGACATTCTCGGAGGTTAGCTCAGTCAGGTTTAGGAGGCACCCGATTCCATCAGCTCTCAAAGCACAAAGGTTACCTGTCTGACAAGAGAAAATACCGACCTCAGGAAACAGGTTGAGGACCTGAAGGAGAGACTGCTCAACGAGCAGATGTCAGCCAATGATTGAATGGACATCCTTCTTAGAACCCTTACCTCCTCATCCAGGCCTTTCCCGTCCAGTGCTCCCTAAACAGTGTCCCTTTCCAAGTGTCAAGTTCTTAGTGTATGTCCTCTGTTTTAGTTCTGATGATGTTTATGACTGGTACTTTTGTTTTTGTTGTTTTTATTTTGTGGATGTGTCTGGAAACAATGGAACTGCTCCCTGCTTGATTTTCCAAAATTGATGAAAGCTTCCTCCTTTTGCAGTGTATGTCTTGCTCTTATGTTCTGTTTTCAGTCATGTACGTGTGCACACATGTGACATGAGTTAACCAAGCTGGACATCTTTTTGCTTAATGCTTGTTACTGATCTTTTTATGAGGCCAAAAGGGAGAAAACAATGGAGGAGAAACAATATGGGGAACAGGTTCAGGGGGAATACAGTTCACTCTGGTTCTTAGGGGGGAACTTGAATTCTAAGTTTGTCATCTATACTTCTTTACACTGTTTGCTTGTTTGTGTTTTTAATGATATCAAAAGGGGGAAGCTACATTGATAATTAAGAAGAAGCAGTGCACTGATTAAAAGGGAAGTACAAAATTAAGCGAACTTTGTGAGGTCCCTGGTACATTGTCTGGTTTTTGTGGCTCTTTGCAGGATTATCAATTTTAAGTTTGTCATCATCAAAAAAAGAGAAATTGATAGTTTATAAGTACCTTCGTTTAATATTTTGATGATCTAACAGACTTACTGTCAAGAACCAGATAAGGAACCTGATACACATCCTCGCGAACTTAAAGATCAACAAGTCTCCAGTTTGGGACACAGTTCAACTCTTCAGAGTCAAAGGAACAGTAGAGGGAACAGATAGCTACCAGTTCCCGAGGTGACTGTACAAGTCAACAAGTCTCTATTTGGGGACACATTTCAACTCTTCAAAGTCAAAGGAACAGCGGAGGAAACAGATATCTACCAGTTCCCGGGGTGACTGTACAAGTCAACTCTTCACAGCTGTAAAGTTGCTGCCTGCACACGCTACAGTGCAGAAACAGTGCAGAAGTCAACTTTATGGGGAATGCTCTTTTCCTAACTTGCTTACATCATCCAAGCGATGTTACAAATGAGATATTAACATCAAGAAAAGGTAAAACAAATCACTTGCACATTCAAGAACTCGTCAAGAATTCTCTCAAGTCTGTGTCAAGCTTGCAAGTGATTCTCAAGGGCATCAAGAACGAAAAACAACATAACCAAGGACCAGTTCCATGTATTGAAGTTATTACATGTCCTTAGGTTTGTTGAGTCTTTGTTATTTGTTCTTCATTTGTAACTTCTACCCAGCTTACTTAGAAGCATGTCAGTAGAAGATCTTTTGTAAATCATAAACCCTTGTGGTTGTATCTTGGCTAGAGTTAGTCAAGTTGTAACGTCTTTGTAATAGAGTTATTACAAAGTAGCTTGTAATAGGGTGTTGCAAGTTAGTGAGGGATTAAGAGGTTAATTCCTAGGTTTAAAGTTTTTGTAATAAAGTTATTACAAAGTGGCTTGTAATAGGGTGTTACATGTTAGTGAGGGATTAAGAGGTTAATTCCTATGTTACAATAGGTTGTAATCTAAAGTTGCTCAGTAGTGAAGTTGAAATCCTACAAGGGTAGGTGGTGGTTTTTTATCCTGTGAGCTGGGAGTTTTCCACGTAAAACTCCATTATGTCATTTACTTACTGCAGTGTGCGTGTGTTATGTGGGAACTAATAGAGAACCCGGTTCTCTAGATAGTTTGGTTGACCGTTAAATTTTATCACAATCTAAACCTATTGTACTTTTAGAGCACGCTTATAGGTGGACGCTATATCGTTCTATGCTATGGATTACATTCCCCCTAAAAACATTGGTTGGAGATAAACTGAGTGCAAGTGCCCTCGCTTATGAAAATAACTTATTCCTATTCGGGAAGTCAGATGATGTAGCTGGAGAGAACAAAGTCAAAGAAAATAAAGGGAAAAAAACATAAAGCACCTATATGCTAGAGAGATGCTTAGTTCTCCATTAATATTTTAGCTATGGCTATAAATACATGGCTAACTATCCATATAGTAATCATGATCTCAATAAAGAAGAGAGGTTTTACATGAAGAGGAGAGTCATATTTGTATAGTAGCCAAGGATGACTTGCCTGCTCCATTATTTGAAGAAGGTGTTTGGTTACACCATTTTTGCTTTGGTTTCAGGCAGTCTCCTTGGCTACCTTGACATGCTCTTCTTTTTTCATGCAAGTCCTTTTCATTCTTCTATCACTATCAAAAAATGGGATTTTTGATATTCGGTTTGCATATTCTTAATACTGGTGTGCATGTTAACATACGAAGTGATCAAGAAGAGAAGAGAGGTATAGTATGATGAAAGGAGTCTTATTTGATAGCCAAGGATGACTTGCCTGCACCATTTTGGAAAGCTCATTTAATATATTTTATATATTGATGGTACAGTCCTTTTCTTTCTTGGTTTCAGGCAGGTCACCATGGCTAACTTCATAAGCTCTTCTCTTTCATGCAATACCTTCTCTTCTTCCATTGCCTATGGAGAATTCAGTACAGCGAGGGAGGTTTGGGGGGGATGGGGGGAGAGGATCTAAAATGAATAGAAGATCTTATTGGCTAAAAGGATAATATTATACTTATGCATCAATTCAAAAAGTAGAGCTATTACTATTGGCTAAAAGGATAATATTATTGTTATCCAATGACTAGTAATAAGGATATTTTTATGCATGAGTTACTTAATTTACAGAGGGTATTATATCATTAAATAGTTTAATCTCTGTCAATTTTCTTATCTTGCATAAATTAACACATAGATTTACACTTAATATTGATACTATTTAATATCGCTAACTAAATGCTGGATTAGTTATGCGACGATTTTGTTTGAAAAATTAACCTAAATAGTCGTTCACCCAACCGCTTAAACTTAAATTCTGCCGATTATTTATGCAAAATCCCATGTTTTTCCTTATGTGATCCATTAAAACTGTATTATCAAGGGCCGGGCCATCTGATCCAATTCCCTAATTTGGATCGTCAACGAGTCCACCAAATCGCTTAAACTAAAATAGCCAATGGATGCATAATTTATGTATAATTCATGTATAGTATGTGTATAACAGTGTATAATCAATTTATAGTTTATGTATACCATCTAGAAAAACAATAAACAGTGAATTTAGCTGACAATTTGTATTAAAAAAAATTTGTATAAAATTTCAAATAATTTCAACAACACATTGAAAATATTTCCAACAGAGAATCTTACAATTGAAATATGCATCTCTTGCACTGATCATTTAAACCTAAAACCTACAGAATAACTTCAACTTGCGACATAGTGATAAATCGTATTCTGAAGAGAAGTCATTCGACATTATTTCTATAATTTATTCGTTTCGCATTGACTCAATTTCTACCATCAATATGAATTTTTAGTGGCACATCGATTAAGAAAATGGACAGAATGAGATTTTTTTTTTAAATATTTTTCTACTAAATGATGCGTGTGATGGAGGGTGGGTTGATGAGAATGGGTCAAGTTTTTAAGCAGACAACTTTTTGAATATGTCGCTTTATGGTACTTGCACTTTTGAACTCGATGATGACGTAGCCCAAGAGAAAAATTCATGAGGTCTGTTGGATCAAACCAGACATACGTGTCATGAGCTTGTATTGTGACAAATATGAACCCCGAGCCTGACACGCCCCTTAATATGTACAATATAGGGTAAAATTTGGCTTATATTAAATGGTCGAATGATAGAGCGACATGTAGAACCGGAGACAGATGACAGAGAAATCGAGTGAGAACCAAGACCGGGAACAGCAACTGTAGTTGTCACCAGTTAAACCCCGAGGGAAAATCGATCAACGTGAGCGGGTTGAATGTTTGTCACCAGATGGCATTTAATGAAGAATATTCCCGAGTATTAAATATGCAACCGTTGCAGAGAATTTTTGCATTCATAGCGTGCTGTTACATATTCATCAATAGCCCCATTTACTGTCATTTCAGAGGAGCTTGATCCTAAGATCTTGTTTTCTAGATATAGCTATAAATAGTAGCTTCAACAATCATTGTAGGGATACGAAATCTTTGGCAAAACTTATATTACATTCTATTCTCAAGCTACATAACACAACTTTACTTTCTGTTTATATTGCTCTTGTTTCTATCCTCGAAAGCATCGGTCCCCGAGCTAAGCCTGCCATTTCTTTTGATTTTAACGTTGAGTCTTATTTTGAATCTACTTTATTTATCATTTAGGGTCAAATCAATTCGCTTGTCTATAAATCACGTAATAAATTCAACTGTGTTGTTTTACGGGTAAAGAGTTTGGTGCCCGCCGTTGGATTTAAACAATTGCGTAATTGAGTTGACCCCTGCATCTATTACTAACTCGTTTGATTCTTTGTTTCTTAGCAAAAAATCAAAAATGGCAACTAACGATGTCAACATCGCAAACAATGTTGAGGCACACGAAAATCGGCCTCAACATGAGGATTCAATTAGTGACACCCGCAATGAGGGGGACGTGAAAACTCCGATCCATGGTAGAAAATATCCCCGACATGTGCGGGAGACAATTCTCGTTGATGCGGAGGACGAGCACGTTGCGGAAACAGTAAGGATCTTGAGAGAGCAGCAAAAAGATATCATGGTCCATCTCTCAAGATAGGACCAGGTCATGATGGAACTAAAGCAGGCATTATCATGTGCTTCCAACAATGCAAATGGAAGATCCCTAGTTCCTCCTGGCGCTCCTAGAAATCAAATAGCTCAAAGAATTGATAATAATACCCTGAGGGGTGAGGTCGGCTTTGACAGAGCAGGGGAACCGGTAGCGGATCTGGTAATAATAACGATAATGATCCCTTCAAAACCGAACTCATGAGATTCATGAGGGAAATGAACGAGCGGATGGATCAGAACACGAAGGAGTTTCACGCCCGAATGGATTAAATTCCGAGCGCACCACCAATTTTGAAAGGCTCATATTCGAAGAAGTACACCCAGTTACAGTTTAAGCCGAGTGCAGCACCGGATATTGATTCTGAAATGGTTCAAGATGCCGTACATACCAAAATACGACGGGACTTCAGATCCTCAGGAACACATCACAACTTATACAAGTGCGGTGAAAGGAAACGACTTGGCTAAGCATGAGATTGAGTCGGTTCTGCTGAAAAAATTTGGAGAAACCCTCACGAAAGGGACCCTAACATGATATTCTCTTTTACCCGAGCATTTTATTAATTCTTTTGAAATGCTCGTATATCCATTCATAAAGGTCCATGCCGAGTCCAGAAAGGTCTAAGCCCATAAGGCAGACATATTCAAGATTGCACAAGGTGAGTTCGAATTGCTGTGGAAGTTCGTGATCAGATTCCAGAAAGAAAAGATATGTTACTGGATGTACCTGACGAATGGGCAGCTGGGGCGTTCACTAAGGGGGTTGAATCGGAGGAACTCCAACGCCTCCCAAAAGTTGAAGGAAATATTTCTTGGGTTTAAAGCGACCACATGGGAGGATGTCCATAACCACTATGAATCAAAGATAAGGATAGAAGATGATCAACTCGGGTTTCCGACATCAACCAAGAGACGTGACCGAGACAAGAACTGGGATAAGTGCAAGGATGATTTTGAAGCAGACCGGCAGTCTTCTAAAGTCCGATTCTTGCCTTACGAGAGAGCCCAAGGATGCGCCAGTAAAGGGTTCCGGTCCTCAGATAGGTTCGCTCCCGATAAAAGAACCGACCTCGACCGGAACAATAGGTCACTACAAGAAAAAAAGGTACCGAGGACCCGAGATTCCTCATTTACCTAAGATATCTGATTATAGTTTCAACATCAACGTAATGGAGCTGGTAACAACAATGAGAAACATCAAGAAAGCGCGATTCCCGTAGCCAATTAGATGCGGTCCCAGCCAGAGGGGTCCCAACTTATGGTGTGAATATGATGAGACTCACAACCACAGGACTGGGGATTGTCGACATATGCACGAAGAGGTGGCAACGCTATTGAAGAACGGCCATCTCAAGGAGTTCTTGGGCGACCGAGCCAAGAATAATTATGCTCTTAGTCGGGACAACCCATAACCCTCAAAGATAGGGGAAGACCCTCCTCGGTGAACTATCAACATGATTTTCAGAGGGAATGGAATCAATGGTGTAACTTTATCAACATCCAAGAAATTGGATGTATTGGTGACCCACAACAAGAGACTTCAGGAAGTCGCTGAAGATGACATCACTTTCACGGAGGAAGATGCCGACGGGCTTTTTCTGCCACATAACGACGCCCTGGTAATTTCTCTTAATGTTATGGATTTTAAGATTAAATGTGTTTTAGTTGGCCTGGGAAGCTCAGCCAACATCATTCAATGAAGAGTGCTGGAACAAGCCAAATTAACCGGAAGTATCATTCTACAATAAAACTCCTCGCCGGGTTCAACTTGGCAATTGTGACAATATGAGGGGAGATCTTGCTGCCCACGAACGCTGAAAGGGCTACAAAGACCACCTTATTTGAAGTGGTGGACGGTGACATGGGTTACAACAAAATTCTTGGTAGACCATGTATTGATACCCAATTTTTCCCTCATTTTTAAATACACACACACACACACACACGTTCAAAATAGTGCATATATGTGATGACCCAAAAGGTCATCTCGTATATTTCTAGCTAATTCTGTGTTCCGAGGTCGTAAAAACCTCCTTCTATCTTACCTCGATTTGCATGCACAATCCGGGTGTGTAGCCGGGAAGCCTTTATGTGAAAAAGTGATATAATGATAATTGTGTATTAGAAATTTGAATAAAGTTGACTTCGGTCAACGTTTTTGGTAAATGGACCCGAAACCGTGATTTGACGGTCCCGGAGGGTCCATAGGAAAATATGGGACTTGGACGTATGCCCAGAATCAAATTCTGAGGTCCCAAGTCCGAGAAATGAATTTTTAAAAGAAATTATTTTCTGAAAATAAAAGAGGTTTTTGAAAATGAAATTATATGTGAAACCTATGGTATCGTGCTCGTATTATGGTTCCGGAGCCCGGTACAGGTTCGACATAATATTTGTGCCATATCTGTGAAGTTTGGTAAGAAACGGACTTCATTAGATGTGATTCGGACCGTAAATGCAAAATTTAAGGTTTAAAGAAGTTTTGAGGAATTTCATTGATTTTTGGTTTACTTCATCGTTTTAGTGTTGTTTTATGTGTTTTGAAACCTCGAGCGAGTCAGAGTTAGGTTATATGACTTGTGTGTGTGGTTTGACGGGGTCTCGGGGGGCCTCGAGTGCATTTCGGATGGGCTTCGGACCATTTTCTTCCATTTTTGAACTACTGTTTCTGGTGTATGTTGCCCTCTTTCACGATTGCGTAGCCCAAGCCGAGATCACGTAGTGTTCTATTTGCCCCGCCCATTTTTCCTTCATCGCGATCACAATGATTCTTTCGCGATCGCGATGTGTCCCTACTTGCTGGTCGCCCAAACTTTGTTCTTCTCGTTCGCGTTCTTCAGTACGCGATCGCATAGCTTCCTGTTCTCCTCCTCCGCGTTTGCGAACTCCTTGATGCGTTCGTGATGAACAACCTGGGCAGATTTTCTCTTTCTTCTTCGCGATCGCAAACCATGTTCAGCGATCCCGATTCATTTAACGTCTGGGCAGAATATAAGTTTTCCAAAATCGGGGTTTCACTATTTTTAACATATTTTGACTTCTAGAGCTCGGGTTTTAGCGATTCTTTGAGGGTTTTTCACACAAATCGAATGGGTAAGTGTTCTTCCACTAGAATTAATTATATTTCATGAATTAGTTCTTGTTTCCATCATTTAAATTGTGTTTTGGGTTGAGGAAGTTGTGAGTTTTGAAAGAAAACTTCAAAATAAAAATTCATGATTTGAAAGACCAAATGTTATCGGAATTGGATAAATTTAGTATGGGTGAACTCGTATCGGAATGGGTAATCGGAATTTGTAAAATTTGTCGGGTTCCGAGGTGTGGGCCCGGGGGTCGATTTTTATAATTTTGTAAAGATTGAAACTTTATTGTTCGGGATAAATCCTTATACGTTTTTTGTGTATTTTGAAGTTGTTTTAGTTGATTTTGAGCCGTCCGGAGGTCTTTTCGCCCGAAAAGTCTATTTTTGAGTACCGGGTTGTCATTTTTGAGGTAAGTATCTTGCCTAACCTTGTGTGGGGGAACTACCCCTTAGGATTGAGTCTTCCTTGTTGATTGTAGTCTGAGTATGCGAGGTGACGAGTGTGTACTCGAACTTATTTACAATTAGATTGGCCTTTTAGGATTCGTAGGTTCTGATATTACCGTGTATGATTTGTAATTGTTACATTTGAATCTTTGGTTGTTAATTTCATCCCTTCCTATTTAATTAGATTTATTTGTTTTTGGATTCCTTCGTTGGCTACTTTACCTTACTTGACTTAATTAAATATTCTACTTCTCTCATCTCCATGCTATATTTTCTCCCTAGCTTGCCTAATTGTCTATAAGTAGTGTCATCTAGCCTTATAGTTGGCTAGCCGAGTTGGAACATCTATTCGATGGAGTCATGCATGCCCATGAGTCTTACATTGTGATTTATATGACTATTCCCTTAATTACTACTTAGGTCTAATTGTTAGACATTTATGTCATTGGTATTTCCTTGATGTAGCCTATTACTGGGCCTTTGTTGAAGTTGAGTTTATTCCGTGAAGTTAACCGTTTAGGTGAGATTGTTTATAGTTGTTTCCCTTGCCGGGATTGTGTGGTTTCTCTTATTATTCCGTTGTTTATGATGTTGTTTGCCTTGTTGACTCCCTTGCTGGGATGTTATGGTTTCTATTATTGTTTATGTTGTTAATGATATTGTTTGTATTGTTGACTCCATTGCCGGTATGTTGTTATTTATGGTTCATATTGTTGATGTTCCTTGCCAAATTGTTGTTCTTGATATTGTTTGGGTGAGGAAGAGTGTAAAGCACGAAGGGTGATGTCGTGTATTTATTTGTTGCATTGTGAGGAAGAGTGTAAAGAACGAAGGGTGATGCCGTGTATTTATTTATTGCATTATGAGGATGAGAGTGTAAAATCACGAAGGGTGATGCCGTGCCATGATATGATATTTAAAAGCACGAAGGATAATGCCGTGTCGTTTTATTTATTTATTGCATTGTGAGGATGAGAGTAAAAGCACGAAGGGTGATGTCGTGCACTTGTTTTGGTGAGGATGAGAGTAAAGCACGAAGGGTGATGTCGTGCACTTATTTTGGTGAGGATGAGAGTAAAAGCACGAAGGGTGATGTCGTCCACTTGTCTTTACATTTTATTCCGTTGTTCTAAATTTGGATATTCCTACTGATCGCTTACTGCATTTATTGGCAAGATTTGATATTCCTCCTGTATTGCATGGAAATTTCTGAGTTACGGACTGAGTTCCGGTAGATAAATCTTGAGGAGATTTTGATCAAGGGATTTTATTGAAAGGTATTATTGAAAAAGTAATGGTTTCGAAATGACTATATTTGAATGACTTTTACATCGAAGGTATATTTGGAAAGCACTAGTCTTGCCTAAAATGATATTTGGAAGTCATTTACATCTTCGGGAAGTTTCGTATTTAGAAAGAAAACTATGTTTTACGTAATTCTCTCTATTAAATATACTTATATCTACTTTTGGAGAAAGTATTTTTTCAAAAGAAACTCTTCCATACTAAAATGATTTTATTTGTAAAAGTTTTTCATATGAACTATTTTTTAAAGATTTCTACCAGTTATGGATTTTAATGGCTAAGGCCCGATGTGAACAAACCAACGTGGAGTTAGAGTTATTGGTGTTCTCTATTGTGTTGTGTTTCCTTTCGATTCGGCTAGTTTTGCTGTCAATCTTTCTGTGTATTTTTGTGTTGTTTCGTGGTTGATTTCTGTAATTTCCTTCCGCTTTATATTGTCATTGTTATAAATTATTCCGTGAAGTCTTAGATAGATGTAACGTTCGGTCATTTGTACATTCATGTTATTTATCTTGTAGACCAGTGGTGTATTGACTAGTCCTCGTCACTACTCCACCGAGGTTAGTCTTGATACTTACTGGGCACCGCTGTGGTGTGCTCATACTACACTTCTGTGCATTTTTGCTTGCACAGATCCAGGTTTTGGTTATTAGTACCTGCGTGGATGATTGCTGAGGAAACTCAAGGTAACCTCTTGCTGCGTTCGCAGGCTTCAGAGTCACCTTCCTATTTAATTCAACTGTACTTACTTATTTCTAGACAGTTGTATTTAGATTTGGTAGAAATATTTCGTAGAGCTTATGACTTGTATTTACCGGGTTTTTGGGAAAGAAAAAAAATGTAGACTCAGTCAAGATTTCTATTGTCGAGATTGTTAAAGTTCTTTTATTATTGTTATTGTGGTTAAATGTTAGGCTTACCTAGTCCCTAAGACTAGGTGCCATCACGGTGCCCAACGGAGGAAAATTTGGGTCATGACAAGTTGGTATCAGAGCTCTAGGTTCATAGGTGCTACGAGTCATAAGCGAGTTTAGTAGAGTCTTGCGGATCAGTATGGAGACGTCTATACTTATCTTCTTGAGGCTACAAAACTATTAGGACAATTTCACTTTTTTCATTCCTATCGTGCGAGTTTATTGATCTTGAAGTTTGAAATTATCGTTCTATTCTCTCGCCGATGGTGAGGACACGAACGGCGGTTCCTGATGATGTTACCCCGAAGCAAGTGTCGCAAGGGTCAGAGACAGGGGCCAACGAGGAGCACGTGTTGCAGTTGAGATGCCTACCAGAGCAGCCGATAAGGAGTCTCCAGTAGTTCTAGTTGGGGAACACGTACTGGAGGTACCTGTTGCTACCCCGGACTTCAGGAGGCCTAGGCATAGTTTTGAGTATAACTAGTACATTGACTCAGGCAGGGTTGATTCTAGTGCACCAGTTGCTTCATAGATTAGGGGAGGAGTTCAGACTCCCACCGTCTCCACTCCAGAGCAGTGTGATCATGTTGGTCAGGTTCCAGTTGTCATGGCAACACGACATGTGGTTTCAGTTCAGCCGTGGTTAGGGTAGTAGCAGTGGAGGAAGAATACCTTGGACTTGAGAGGTACTGGAAGTACCACCCTCCTATATTTCAGTGGAAGGGCGTCAGATGGTGCCCAGGGTTTCCTAGAGGAGTGTCACTATATTCTTCGTACTTCGGGTATTGTAGAGACGAGCGGGATTGCTTTTGTCACGTCTCAGGTTCGGAGTAGTGGGTTGATCAGTGGTGGCGGAATATGAGTTGGGGTAACCGGGCCGAGTTAGCTTCACTAGCATGGGTTTATTTTTCGGAGATGTTTTGAGGGAGGTTGCACCTCAGTTCCTTCGGAATGTATGGCGCGCGGAGTTTGAGCAGTTGCGTCAGGGAGCTATGTCACTATTGGAGTATGCCGTTAGATTCAGTGAGTTGGCCAGATATACACCTCGTTTGGTTACTTCAGTTACGATATGAGTCTATAGAGTTTTTGAGAGATTCAGACATGATATTCGGTTCAGCGGGGCTCGGGAGTTAGAGGAGGATGCCTCGTTTCAGCAGGTAGTGGGGATCCCTTGCCAGTTAGAGAGCATGTGGGACTGGGAGCGAGAGGACAGACGAGATCAGGGAGAGAGTTCAAAGAGGCAATGAGGCCTCGTAGATCGGAGGAATCTGCTGGTCCGTATTATGGAGGCAAGGTACGACTCGGTAGAAGTTTTGTGGATCAACCAGTTCAGTTTGCATTACCAGCTTCGCATGGCATTTTAGGTTTTCATGGGTCCTAGGGGATTCGTATTTTGTGTTTTTCCACAGCCATGTCGGCAGCGAGATTGTTTTTAGTGTGGAAATGTTAGCCACAGGGTGAGAGATTGTCCCAGGATTCAGGTAGGTATGTGGTAGCAGGGTATTCAGGTAAATAGAGGGCGCCTAAGAGGGGGAGACCCGACCCATTGATGTGTTCCATATAGTAGGCAGGAGGCCGTTGTGCTAGGTATTATCACCCAGGTATGTTTTGATGTGTTACAGAGGGGCACTAGTTGTATCTCATTATAGTTCTGTTGGTCAGGACTAGTCTCCCTTATTTGTTGTTTCATTTATGAGTGAGTTTCATGTTTTGCACTCCATTTTTTTGTGTTTGCTCCTGTTGCGAGATTCTGAGTAGTAGTCTGTGTCTATCGTTGTTTTATTCATTGTTGATAGTAGTGAAACCGACAGTGAGTCTTTGTTATTCTTCGTGGTAAGCTTTATGTGATTTTCCTGAGTATTTTGTTTACGAGTTGTGATTTGATACTGCATCGAGATGTGAGATCAGCTAGCGTTATGATTTTATCAGCTGAGATGAACTAGTGGAGAAATATCAATTGGTGTGATATATTTTCGGTATGTGATTCAGAGTTGAGGACGAGGTCCACGTGATATTTGTGATTCGATATGTTTGGACCTGGCTGAGTACCGCAGTGGAAATTTTATCAGGACGGTATCCTTGTGATTTGTTCATATGATTTGCTTCTTCCTTATTATATTGTTTTTGGTAAGTCGGTATTGATAGAGAATTGTGCCTATGGGCTTGTTTGATAGTTCCTTTATATGTTTCTATTTTCATATTCATTCATTTCGTTATGTGTTTCTTTAGTTTAGTTTGTGGGATGTGTACCCAGTGGTGTCAGTTGTGGCTGGTGACTCGGGTGTTTAATAATGAAGTCTTCGTGTTCATTGCATCATTATCAGTGTTATGGGGTTTGGAAACAGAGTTCTTTCAGATGTGGGGCTAATTTCCTATGTCGAGTTGATTTCGGGCAGCTATTGTGATCAAAAGTGTTATATGAGCCTATGTGTGATGTACTATGTTGTGTGGTCGTGCCTTGTGGGTGTAGTCATGAGTTGATGCATCTGATTGAGGCTAATGCCGGATATGGATTTAGAATCGGGTCTTTTGTAAATGAGTTGAGGGTGAGAAGTCGAGGTATGAGGCTTATCGGTGGTGATGTGAAGGCTATATTGCGGTTGTAATTGTTTTATCGGGCTTATGTGGGTTGGGGTGACGTGGGATCACCCGCGGCTATGTGTTGGAAGTATACCATCAGTGATTGGATGAGTTCAAGGTGAATCTTGGCACGTTCGAGGACGAACGTTTGTCTAAGAGGGGGAGATTTTGATGACCCAAAAGGTCATCCCGTATATTTCTAGCTAATTTTGTGTTCCGAGGTCGTGAAAACCTCCTTCTATCTCACCTCGATTTACGTGCGCAGCCCGGGCGTGTAGCCGGGAAGACTTTATGTGAAAAACTGATAAAAATGAT
This sequence comes from Nicotiana paniculata, assembly GCA_005239505.1. Lineage (NCBI taxonomy): Eukaryota > Viridiplantae > Streptophyta > Magnoliopsida > Solanales > Solanaceae > Nicotiana > Nicotiana paniculata. The sequence goes on along the minus strand of ML324805.1, from coordinate 16,034 downwards.
AATATTGTATCAGAAATTTGAATAAAGTTGAATTCGGTCAATGTTTTTGGTAAATGGACCCGGACCTGTGATTTGACGGTCCCGGAGGGTCCGTAGAAAAATATGGGACTTGTGCATATGCCTAGAATCGAATTCTGAGGTCCCAAGTCCGAGAAATGAATTTTTAAAAGAAACTGTTTTATGAAAATAAAAGAGGTTTTTGAAAATGAAATTATATGTGAAACTTGTGGTATCGGGCCCGTATTATGGTTCCGGAGCCCGGTACAGGTTCGACATAATATTTGTTCCATATCTGTGAAGTTTGGTAAGAAACGGACTTTATTAGATGTGATTCGGACCGTAAATGCAAAATTTAAGGTTTAAAGAAGTTTTGAGGAATTCCATTGATATTTGGTTTAATTCATCATTTTAGTGTGGTTTTATGTGTTTTGAAACCTCGAGCGAGTCATTATTAGGTTATATGACTTGTGTTTGTGGTTGGACGTGGTACCAGGGGGCTCAAGTGCATTTCGGATGGGCTTCGGACCATTTTCTTCCATTTTTAACTGCTGTTTCTGGTGTATGTTGCCCTCTTTCGCGATCGCGTAGCCCAAGCCGCGATCGCGTAGTGTTCTGTTTGCCCCGCCCATTTTTCCTTCATCGCGATCGCAGTGATTTTTTCGCGATCATGATGTGTCCCTGTAGCTCACCCAAACTTTGTTCTTCGCGTTCGCATTCTTCAGTACGCGATCGCGTAGCTTCATGTTCTCCTCCTCCACGTTCGCGAACTCCTTGTCGCATTCGCGATGAACAACCTGGGCAGCTTTCATCTTTCCTTTTTCTTCTTCGTGATCGCAAACCATGTTCCGCGATCGCGATTCATTTAACGTCTGGGCAGAATATAAGTTTTCCAAAATTGGGGTTTCAGCATTTTTAACATATTTTGACTTCTAGAGCACGGGTTTTGGCGATTCTTTGAGGGTTTTTCACACAAATCTAATGGGTAAGTTTTCCTCCACTAGAATTAATTATATTTAATGAATTAGTTCTTGTTTCCATCATTTAAATTGTGTTTTGGGTTGAGGAAGTTGTGGGTTTTGAAAGAAAACTTCCAAAATAAAAATTCATGATTTGAAAGACCAAATGTTATCGGAATTGGATAAATTTAGTATGGGTGAACTCGTATCGGAATGGGTAATCAGAATTTGTAAAATTTATCGGGTTTCGAGGTGCGGACTTAGAGGTCGACTTTTGGGTCGATTTTTATAATTTTGTAAAGATTGAAACTTTATTGTTCGGGATAGTTCCTTATACGTTTTATGTGTATTTTGAAGTTGTTTTAGTTGATTTTGAGCCGTTCGGAGGTCTTTTCGCCCAAAAAGTCTTTTTGAGTACCGGGTTGTCGTCATTGAGGTAAGTATCTTGCCTAACCTTGTGTGGGGGAACTACCCCTTAGGATTGATTCTTCCTTGTTGATTTTAGTCCGAGTATGCGAGGTGACGAGTGTGTACTCGAACTTATTTGCAATTAGATTGGCCTTTTAGGATTCGTAGGTTCTTATATTACCGTGTATGATTTGTAATTGTTACATTTGAATCCTTGGTTGTTAATTTCATCCCTTCCTATTTAATTAGATTTATTTGTTTTTGGATTCCTTCGTTGGCTATTTGACCTTACTTGACTTAACTAAATATTCTACTTCTCTCATATTCATGCTATATTTTCTCCCTAGCTTGCGTAATTGTCTATAAGTAGTGTCATCTAGCCTTATAGTTGACTAGCCGTAGTTGGAACATCTATTCGATGGAGTCAAGCATGACCGTGAGTCTTACATTGTGATTTATATGACTATTCCCTTAAGCGCTACTTAGGTCTAATTGTTAGACATTTATGTCGTTGGTATTTCCTTGATGTTGCCTATTACTGGGCCTTTGTTGAAGTTGAGTTTATTCCGTGAAGTTAACTGTTTAGGTGAGATTGGTTATAGTTGTTTCTCTTATCGGGATTTTGTGGTTTCTCTTATTATTCCGTTGTTGATGATGTTATTTTCCTTGTTGACTCCCTTGCCGGGATGTTATGGTTTCTATTACTGTTGTTTAAAGATTTCTACCAGTTAAGGATTTTAATGGCTAAGGCCCGATGTGAACAAACCAACGTGGAGTTGAGTTATTGGTGTTCTCTATTGTGTTGTGTTTCCTTTCGATTCGGCTTGTTTTGCTATCCATCTTTCTGTGTATTTTTGTGCTATTTCATGATTGATTTCTGTAATTTCCTTCCGCTTTATAGTGAAGTCTTAGACAGATGTAACGTTCGGTCATTTCTACATTCATGTTATTTATCTTGTAGACCAGTGGTGTCTTGACTAGTCCTCGTCACTACTCCATCGAGGTTAGTCTTGATACTTACTGGCACCGTTGTGGTGTGCTCATACTACACTTCTGTGCATTTTTGTTTGCACAGATCCAGGTTTTGGTTATTAGTACCTGCACGGATGATTGCTGAGGAAACTCAAGGTAACCTGTTGCTGCGTTAGCAGTCTTCGGAGTCACCTTCCTGTTTAATTCAACTGTACTTACTTATTTCTAGACAGTTGTATTTAGATTTGGTAGAAAGATTTCGTAGAGCTTACGACTTGTATTTACCGGGTTTTTGGGAAAGAAAAAAAAATGTAGACTCAGTCAATATTTCTATTATCGAGTATTTAAAGTTCTTTTATTATTTTTATTGTGGTTAAATGTTAGGCTTACCTTGTCCCTAAGACTAGGTGTCATCACGGTACCCAACGGAGGGAAGTTTGGGTCGTGACAATATACATCATCATTTTGAGTTATAAATACACACAAGTATTTTTCAAAATTTTTCCATAATTTTTAAAGGCTTTAAATGAATTTATTTCTGTAATTTTATTATATAAATATCTAATAATTACCTTCCAAATTAGTTTTATGATGATTTAATAATCTAAACTTATCATTTGTACCAATGTGAGGTTTTAAACATTTTTCAGTGCATTTCCCATAATTACATTTGCATTTTAAGGCTAATTGCACATTTTTTGCAGTAATAGCCCATATACATATATAATTACATTATTTATGCAGAAAATAACTTTTTATATTTTTTATAATGTTATGTTATTATTTTAATCCTTTTAGTGCATAAATTATATCTTTTTTATTTTATTAATTACTTTTATAAATTATTTTTTCTAAAATATTAGGTATTTCAATAATAGCTTAATTTTAAAACCTATTTTCAGACCTAATACACCAGCCTAATGCACCATACACCATACACCATACACCATCCCAATAACCCCAGCCCAAACTCGTCCAAATAAACCTGACCCGACTCTTTTCAAATTGTGGTCGTTGATCTCTGAGATCAACGGCCCATATCTATTACCTCCTTTTAATTAACCTAATCTGCCCCAAACCCTACCATTCCATCTCAAATGCTGCCTTTGAATCCTCTCCTTTCTTCTTCTACGAATCCTAGCCGCCATATCTCTCAACCTCTCCAAATCCGCCTCTAAAATGGAATCAATCGTTGATTCACTTACCTTATTGATCTCCTCTCACTACTGGTTGTTCGTCTATGGTGTTACCTAGTTGCTTGCCTAAACATGGGAAAAAAATCTCATCAAAATCAAACCAAATCGGTTCAAATCCTTGACTTATCTGATTATTCTGTCTATGTTCATCATTTGCTCTTTGTAAGTATGAATATTTCTATATCTTTTGATGATTCTTACCTACCCTAAATTAAGGTTTTCAGACCTTTTTCAATCGAACCCAAATGGGTTTGATTCTCTGATTTTAAGTGATATTATGTCTGTATTCGTCCTATTTCGTGTGATTTTGATTTTTATTCGGTCGATTTTACACTTTTCCTAAAATTAGGGTTTGAGATTTTTTCTCTTTTCCTTACTGATTCTGATTGCATGTGATGATTCCTTCCTTTCTCGTGTTTGATTGATGATTTTCCTTGTTTGGATGTTAATTTCTACTACTATATAAACCCCTCCCCATTCCCCTTTTAGAGAGACTTGAATCGTTAATGTTTCCTAAAAAACTGAAGTTATCACCCTTTATTCTCTAAATACTCTTGTTCTGGTTCCTGGCCGGCTGAAAGCCAAGACCATAAATTCTGGTTTCCTGCTACTGTGGACTTTGTTCTTTTTTTATTTTTCGCTTAACTGGTGAGTTGCTGAACTTTTATCACTTTATTCCTATTTACTTGTCATTTACATATGTTTTCGCTTCTAATATTGTAGTATAATGTGTTTTCTGGGTTGTTCTTGTATGCAATCCTAATTGCTTTACTTTAATTTTGATCTCTCTAATCTTCAGTTCATTATGTTGGTAATCTGAAACATGCCTAAGCCTAATTCGAGTAATCAAGATTCTCTTAATTTCGTTTAGCCAATGTGTTACTGCTTGACATCTCTTTGGTGTTTAATCCTGCTGAAGGTTGTCCATTCTCTTATTTGAATATGCTCCATGTGCATAATTTTAACTTCCTTTAGAATAACGGGTCTATTAGGACAGACTTGAATGCTTACACTTATTGTATGACATGAGTTTATCTTCCCTTTCTATTTTGAATCTCTATAATGGCAATCTTGCATAGGTAGTATGTTTTAATTCTGTGTCAAGATCATGTTCTATCAATCATTACTAGTTCACAGTTAAAATACCCCTCAGCATGTTTTGTCTCACTTGATTCACCATTATGTTGTCATAATTTGTGCTTCCCTACTATGTCTAAATGTTGTTCTACTGCCTGATGTGAAGTTAACATGTCTATCTTGTGACACTAGGACTTGTGCTTAACATAATTTGAACATTTTTCCCTGTTATGAGTCTGTGTACTCCAATCCTGCAAACATGTTTGTTAATGTGTAACTACTTATGCACTAGCTATTGAACTTGTTCTTCTAAATCTTTGCTAAATGTGTTCTTAAAACCTAAGACCTGTTTGATTATTTGCTTTATGTGCCCAACTTGACTATGTTTATACCCTTTACGTCTGTCCCTCAGCTATTGTCCACTCTCCTTTATTATCACTTATGTCATTCTGAACTCCCTATCCTAGTCGGCTGAAAGCCAAGGCTACTTAGATTCTGCCCTTTGACCTCCCTAGTGTGAGCACTGCTCGGGGTCAATTTTGGACCCTTGTGAACTCTGACACACTAGGACTTGGTCCCTAGTCTTTCCCCTGAATTATCTCTGATTAACCTCCCTAGTGTGAGCACTGCCCTGGGTTCTTGAAGCCCTTGGGAACTCTGACACACTAGGGCCTTGATTCTATATGCTCAACTTTGTTGTATGTCCACTGGGTGAATCACTCAATTCCTAGCTGCCTTATGTCCATGAAGATGTAATTTTGGGCTGTTATGAACTATGAGAATGAAGGTCTGACCTGGCCAGGTGTATCTTTGGGCCATCTGTAGGCTTAGCTATTCTACTTTGTAATTTATTCTATTCATTATGGGTCTGTAATAATTATTGTAATGACATTTTGGGGTATTAGTAAAAGTGAGAAAAGGGGGTTTATCTTATACTTGCATTAAAATGGTTAGAAATCATACCTATAGGTATTTATTATGCTCAAACATGTTCAGTTGTCGTGCGTTAGAAATCATGCCTATAGGTATTTTATTATGCTCAAACATGTCAGTTGTCATATGTTAGAAATCATACCTATAGGTATTTTATTATGCTCAAACATGTTCAATTATTATATGTTATCAATCTTGCCTATAGGTTCTTCATTTGGTTCAAATATGTTTTACTTCTGCTTGTTAGAAACCATGCCTATAGGATATTGTATGATTAAATATGCGTACAGGATCCTGTCTACATGCTTCCCAATCTACAAATTATAGAAATCATGCCTATAGGATCCAAAATTAGTTTTAATTATACAAATCATGTCTATAGGATCTAAAATCAGTTTTAATTGTAGAAATCATGCCTATAAGGTCTGAATCAATTTTAATTATCGTCCTACTCATTTCTTTAAGAGTTTTCAACACTATGCTAATTATCATCACTAGAAACCATGCATATAACACTCGATTAACCAATTCTGAACCCATTCCTGTGATTACCATTGTTAGCCACTGCGGGAATCACCTAGACATCATGCCTATAGGTTTAATCTCTTATGCTTAAAATCAGTAGGCAACTATGTAGGTGTTAGAAATCGTATTAAGAGAAAAAGGCTTGTAAAACTGCTTGTTTATTAAATTCAGTATCACATAGAGATCCTGCCTATAGGTTTTCTGCAATCTTAACTTATTAAAATCTGCAACTGTCAATGTTAATCAACTTTACGTGCATTTTTTGTCTAAGTGCGGAGGCTAACTTGAGGCATTATTTGCTTATACATAAAAGTCCAAGTTGTTTTGTATGTCGCCTAGTTTTTCTCCTTTTGAGCAACCTAAGTTAAAGTCTAGAACCACCCCGAGATAGAGGTCCAAATGCCTCCTGGACCATAGGCATGGGACGGTAGTGCACGCGTAGGGCACGATTTAGAATCAACTAGTACGCTTTAGTTAAACAACTTAAAGATAGTAATCGGGTAGCAGGAGATGATAGTCTGCCCCCACTGAATAATATGAGTAACACCCCACTTCGAGGGAGTTACGAAGTATTATTTATGTTGTACGGGGTGATCCTTAGGGCTAAAAAACTTAGGACCCCCCACCTTCGTTTAAAAGTCAATCATTTTATTTTCCCAATTTTTGTCTCTTCTCCTTGTTTAGACTAATTCATATAATTCGAGTTCGGCCGGGACCCACCGTTGTGGACCTCGAGAAGTGTCTAACACCTTCTCCTCGGGTTAATTTGAGCCCTTACCCGATCTTTGGTGACGCAACTGGTTAATCCAGAGTTATCTGCAAATAGGTGCCCTAACGCACCTTAATCCATTAGGTGGCGACTCTCTCTTTTAACACCCTTCTTTAAAAGAGTTGTCATGTGTCGAAACCCGATTTTGCGAGAAAAGGAGAGCGACACCATGATTACATGAGATGAAGGTTGTTCCATCAATATATCACCAACTGCTGAAATTCCTGACCTAGAGGGAATCAAGAAAATAAGAGGAGATCAACCGACAACAAGAAAAATGAGCGTTGTGTCAGCATAGATTACAAAGACTGAAATAAGGCGTGCCAAAAAAACTCATTCTCACTGCCAAACATTGATCAAATGATTGATACATCGGTCGGGCACGAGTTAATGAGTTTCCTCGATGCCTATTCTGAGTACAATTAATAAGATGAACCCGGAGGATCAGGAAAAGACTTTGTTCATAACGAACTTTGGTACATATTGTTATAATGTGATGCACTTCGGGCTTAAGAATGTTGGAGCCACTTATTATAGGCCCGTGAACAAGATGTTCGAGAACCAATTAGGTAAAACAATGGAAGTCTACATAGATGAGATGTTGGTCAAGACTTTGAATGCCGGTTACCATTTAAAACACCTCCATGAAACCTTTGATATCCTGAGGAGGCACAACATGAAACTCAAATCCATCAAGGACATCCTAGGTCAGCTGACAAGCGTAAAAGAAGTCCAAAGGCTAACCGGAAGATTGGCCGCTTTAAGCAGGTTCATCTCATGACCCTTGGAAAAATGTCATCACTTCTTCTTAATTATGAAGAAGAAGAAGAAGAATTTAAAATGGACTCCGGAATGTCAACAAGCCTTGAAAGACCTAAAATGTTATCTATCAAGCCCCTTGCTACTATCAAAATCGGGGGAAGGTGAACAACTACTAATATACTTAGTGGTCTCAAAGGTCATTGTAGTCCGAGAGGATGAAGGTATGCAATTTCACATTTATTATGTTAGCAAAAACTTTTCAGGAGGGGAAACTCGTTATCAGCACCTCGAAAAACTGGCCTTAGCTCTTGTAGTCACCTCTAAGAAGCTTAGGTCTTATTTTCAGTGCCACTCGATAGCCGTTGTGACAATATTTTCCCTGCAGAATGTCCTTCACAAACCTGAGCTATCAGGCCGGTTGGCCATATGGGCAGTTGAAATTAGATATTGAATATAAGCCTAGGACTGCGATCAAATCACAAGTTTTGGCCGACTTTGTGGTCGATTTCAGTCCCTGGTTGCTTCCTTTGGCCACTAAAGAAGCGGTGATGATGTCAAAAACAGCCTCAGGATTCTGGACCTTGTTCATGGATGGAGCTTCCAATGTGAAAGGGTTCGGGCTCGGGGTGGTCCTAATCACACCTTCAGGAAAACCCTGAGGCAGGCCATAAAGCCTGAGTATAAGGCCTTAATTGCAAGACTTGAACTGGTCTGGGGACTTGGATTTGAGGTCATAGAAATCAAATGTGATTCCCAACTGGTAGTAAACCAAGTATATGAAATTTTCATCACAAAGGAGGAACACATGCAATAGTATGCGACTAAATTTCAAACATTGCTTACGCGATTCAGGGAGTGGTCGATCACACACATCCCGAGAGAAGAGAATGTAGAAGCTAATGTATTGGCCATTTGGGGTCATCCACGGAGATGAAAGGATATGACTCTGATACTGTCGTTCAACTCATGCATTCAGTACTGGATTTGGACGACTATTGTTAAGTAAATACAACCAACCTAGTTCGGGACTAGAGGAATGAGTTCAACGGTTATCTTCAGCACGACAAGATTCCCGAAGACACGAAGGCATCCCGAGCACTACGCACCAAAATGGCTCGCTACAGCCTCTTGGGTGGACAGTTATGTAGGAGATCGTTCCGAGGCTCGTTGCCCGATATTTAGGAGACTCCAAGGCGGACTACGTAATGAGAGAGGTCCATGAAGGAATTTACGAAACCATTTCATTGCAGATTCGTTGGTGCCAAAGCTAATTAAAGCAGGATACTACTGGCCCCGTATGGAGCAAGACGCAAAGGCATTCATTCAGAAATGAGACAAGTGCCAGCTCCATGCACAATTGGTACACCAGTCGGTGAAGCTGTTGCATTCGGTACTATCCCCCTGTCCATTCATGAAATGGGGGATGGATATAGGTGGTCATTGCCACCAGGTCCCAAAAATGTAAAATTCTTTTTAATTTTAACTAATTACTTCACTAAATGGGTTGAAGCAGGTACTTACCAAAAGATCGGCGAGCGCGAAGTTGTCGAGTTCCTATGGGAAAACATAATTTGTCGGTTCGAAATACAAAAGAAGATTGCCTGTGATAACGGACCATAGTTCATAGGATCCAAAGTCCAAAAAATTCTTGAAGACCTAAAGATCAAAAGGATTACATCTTGACTAAATCATCCAAGCGCTAATGTTTAGGCAGAATCAACTAATAAGGTGATTATTCAAAACCTCAAAAAGAGGTTAGAAGCAGATAAAGGCAAGTGGCTGAAAGAGTTACCGGTCGTGCTATGGGCGTACCGAATGATGGAAAAATCAAGCACGGGAGAGACACCTTTCTCCCTCGTATACGGCGCATAAGCTCTAACACCGGTGGAAGTAGGGGAACCAACCTTATGATTTTTCCGAACCGACGAAGAAAGAAATAATGAAGCATTGTTGGTAAAGCTGAAACTGCTCTATGAATGCAGGAACATGGCACACGTAAGGATGGTGGCTCAGAAACAAAGGATGGAAAGATACTATAATCGGAGGGACAATCTCCTCTACTTTAAAGTAGGAAACTTGGTTTTGAGGAAACTGACTCAGAAAACTCGGGAAATTAACGTTGGAAAGTTGGGTCCGATTTGGGAAGGCCCCTACCGGTTTTCAGCTATCACCGGTAAAGGATCATACGAGCTAGAGAATCGAGATGGAGTCAAATTTTCAAATAACTAGAACGTGAATCACCTTAAAAGGTATTACTGCTGATGGATCCTACCTATACTGAAGTATGTGCTGCACTCTTTTTCCCTTCGACCATTTTTTGTCCAAATCAGATTTTTCTGGCAAGGTTTTTAACGAGGCAGCAACAAAGAGAGCATCATCAGCAAAGTAAAGACCTTTAAAAGACAAGGCACTGAAACAACAAGACACTACGGGATGGTTAAATAATCTTTGGCTCGATGGAAAAGTTCCTAACTGGAAACAAAGCGTGCCATAGAACCAAAGATTATTCAACCATTCACAAGTGTTTTTCCTCAAAGGAGAAAGACTTCCAGTGTTCCAATTCGCATACTCCACATTCGAACACTGGGGGGAATAGTATGAGAACACGGAAACATGATTGCCATGAAAATCGGGACTATGAGACCCAGGAACAATAATGTCTCATCAGGACCGGGGACTGCATGGCCAGCCCCGTAGAAACAAGTTGTACAAGTTAGCCACATGTATTGGCAATTTTTTTTCAGTAAGCGAATGCTTATGTACTTTTGAAGATAGAAGGAATAAAATAAATTCCTTATATTTTTATCTTGGTCTTATCCAAATGATAAATCGATTTTATCATTTGAATGTTAACAAAAGACTTCAAATGCTTGTGCCGAAATAAACAGGAGACTCATCTTCAAGAGCACCGTAAACATAAGAGGGCCTCTCTTATGAAACCCTCATAGTAAAGGGTTGGTTTTGGAAGAATTTATGCCCCGAACCCAAAGGCTATAGGACGAAAATATACACGAAGCCTTATCTAATTTGACACAAAAAGAATAAACCTTGCGTAATACTTAAACAAAACTCTTCTTTATTTATCAACATGCCAAATGGAGTAAGTACAAAAGAACAAAAGGAAATTTAAAAAAAAAAGAGGAAAATTTTAAACTTCATTGTCGCCGGAACTCGGGGGAGGCATCTATGCCCCCCCCCCCTCCGGGAGAAGTGGCCAGATCTGCCGCCGGTACAGGATCTTGACCTTCATCAGCATTCTCTTCAAGTTCCCCCTCAGTTTTCGAATACTCAGAATTGGTACTAGAAGAGTCAGTTTCGTCAGGCTGAGCTGGGAGACGTTCTCGAGTAGTTAACACAAGCGCTCGGGCCTTGGTGATTTCATCATCAATATCAATGACTCCCGCTTTGGCCTCCTCCAAGTTTTTCCTCCTCATATCGTACATAGAGTATGTATTTTCGAAGACGAGGGTATCCCCTTAGTGTTGGAGCTTTGCCTTAAGTCTGTCAACCTCGGCTAAGGCCGTCTCGCTTGAATATTGTGGCGCCAAGGCTAAGATCAAGATCACAGACTATTGATATGTAAACATGGTTTTGCTTCATGATCTTCTTATACCTCTCTTCCATCTGGGCCCACTTCTCCTTAGCAGCAACAGCCTCTTCGGATTTGGAGTTCAAGGCTGCCTCCAAATTATTCACTCACTCAATTGAGGCTTCGCACTCGGCAGCAGCGAGCAAAGCATCTTGAACCTCAACCCATTTAGCCTTAGCCTCTTGAAACTGTACATTTAGCCGAGTGGCTTCTTGTCTAAGGACCATCATTTCCTACTCACTTTGCTGCAACCGATCCTCTAGCATATTCGCCTCAGTAGCTTTTTCTTCCAGCACTGAGAGGCGAGCAAAACATTTGGTTCCTCTCAGCCAACAGTTGATCCCCCTCGGACATGAGTCCTTATTTATCAAGGATCAACCTCTAAAGGCCCTCGGATACAAGAAAGTTAGCCTACAAAACATATGTCAAATTCAGAAAACCCATTATAACAGATAAACAAAAAAACAAGAGCAAGAGAACAAGTACAATACCGGTTCTGCATTGTGCATGGCATTCTTCGACGTGCACTCCTGGGAGAGGGAATGTATCTTCTTATCTTTCACTGAATTCAGCGGCTTCAGGTAATTGGCGAGCTCCACTGGCCTGGATAGTATATGGAACTCCTTCAAAACCGAGAGAGTGACGCTCCTCCTTCCTCGGGGATCTGGAAAAGGTGGTGAATAATTGATAAGTGGGGATTTTCACTACTTATTAGCGCCTTTTAGCTTTCGTTTTAGTCCAAAAGTGTTTAATTGTATTCCCAAAACTGATGAATTGTTCTTACTTCCCAGGAGTATTGGAAATTGAGACATGACGATGAAATCCAACTCAAGAAGGAGTGATTTTGAACAAGCACAAAAAACAAGCAATCAGGATCAAGTGCGGACCAGATCTGCGGCCGCAGATTGTGAAGGAAAATTAACAGAGCTCTAGTACAAAGTGCGGACTACACAATAATTGTGCGGCCGTAGAAGCCAAAGTTCAGAAAGATTAATTTCAAGCTCAAAATGAAATGCGTATCGCACAATAATTGTGCAGCCACAGAAATCAATTGTGCGACCACACTCAGGAAATGTGTGGTCTGCAAAAGAGTCCAATGCGGCCCAACCTAGAATTTTTTCGGACTGCAGAACTTAAGGGATGCGGCTGCAAAATCAACTCTTGTCAAGAGCTGAAGAGAAGTGCGGACCGCACACAGAATTGTGTGGCCGCAGAACCTCCGAAAGCGCAAATTTGTCCGAAACTTTTAGCTGTGTATTAATAGACTTCTTTCACAAAATTAGGTTAAGTTTAGAATACTGAAAAGTCTGTAGCCATTTTTCTTTACCCTGTTAAAAAAATTTAGCTTATATTGGTGATTTAACATTGGACTTTCATCTATTAATCTTTCAATATGAGTTTTATCATCTTTTCATCTTTATGTTCTTCAATACCCAATATGAGCAGCTAGATTTTTAGCTAGGGTTGTGACCCAACCCTAGTGTATTAACCTAATGGGCGTTTGATTTAGGGCATGTTTATAGTTGGGTGTTTATTATTTAGTCTAGGAAAAACTTGGCTAACAATAATTTGGGATGAAATCAAGAGATTGATAGTCTCAAGTAAAGGGTTGAACCTAGAGATAGTAAAACTCGACTTGAGCATTTTATCAGTTGTTTTGTTCAATACCCATTTGGACTAGAGAAAGCCAAATTGAGCAAAATCACTCTCTTACCGAGAGGTATTGAGTGGGTAATTGTGGGTTGATATCTACAATACACCCCCACCAACATAACATGCTTTAAAATTTACAACCTATTAGGCAAACACCTAGGTGAAGGTCATAGCCCTAGGCCTTTTACATTATTTGAAAACAACAACAAAAATAACATTTTATAGTTTTATATCTTAGACTTGTAATCCGTAGCATAATTTCAGAAGTAAAAACAAATCAACAATTGTGGAAGTGCAATCAAGATACTTTACGTGCTTGATCCAAATATATACCACTAATCCCATCTCAGCTCCCTGTCAATTCGATCTCGACTCCTTGTTGGGTATTATTATTGCAATCGATCGTTCACAACCCCGAGTAGAGGTGTGACTTGGAAGAGATCAATAATTGTGCCCTAAGTTCCCATGATGGGGAGACTAGGGGGGAGAATCGGCTTTTTCTCGGACGTCGGTGGCCGGTGGAGGAGATGTAGCAGTTGTTGGTGATAAGGCGCAACTGGTGTGGAGGGGAATGAAGCTGATGGTGTTGTGGATTGAGAAGCATCTGCAATAGGGGTAGTGTTGGTTATTGGCTGCTCATCAACCAAAGGTAGAAGAGACCCGATTTTTGACGTCACAGGACCAGAAGCAGCAACTGTGACCAAAAAGTGAGAATCGACATTCTCTACCATCTCATTTCTCCCCAAAGTGATTGGACCTCATCTTCGGTTGGGTTTCTAAGCTCCCCATATTGAGCATTTTGTTGAGCTGATGAAGATCGTTGTCTCTGTTGAGGGAAGCATCTTCATCAATAGCTTCCCCGTCATCGTCAATGACCACAGTGGTTGCAGCCAGATCGGGCGTGGCCTTCTTTATTTTCTTATTTTTATCCTCAGAGAGGAAGCACCTAAACCGTAGGTTGATCCGAGGGCACCACTCCAAGTGAGAGCCTCTTGCAACAACCTCGCAGGAAAAAATCTCGAATTTAGGTTAGGTAATAGAGCCCTACGAGAGCCCTGAATCAAGTAAAAATGTAAGGTTAGCAAGTTTTCTTATGCACATACAGAGGTGGAAAGTATAAAGAATTGGTTTACCATGGTTCTTTGCCTTACACCCGTATTTGGGGGCAAACTCCTTCCACCAACTGGATCCTGGCATAGTAATATCCAGAATCTCCAGAACCTATTGGTCCAGACCTTCAACTCTTGATGGTGCCCACTGAGTAGCTGAAATAATAGAAACAAAAAGGTTAGCAATGACTAGGAACAATCTTTTTATGGAGGAAGAGATAGACTACAAAATTACTTGAATGACTCCATGATTCGGGAAAAGATGGAGTTGCGGTCGGGATGATATCCTTGGTAGCAGTGACGACAAATCTCTCTATCCACCCACGGTCATTGTTATCATCCATGCTGGTAAGTAGAGCATGATGGCATGTTTTCTGAAGTTTATTACTCCCCCACGGAAGATTTTGGGAGTAGAGATTCATCATATGTGAAAGGGTTAGGGTTTTCCCCGTCTCCGCACATAGTTGTCGCAAACAAGCCACCGTTCGCCACACAGAAGGGCCTACTTGCACCAAGCAGACCTGGTACTGGTGGCATAATTCTTAGATCATGGGGTCAAGTCCCCCGCTTAAAAAAATGGACTCAAAGTGAAGGGGAATGTATAGAAATACGTAAAACCCTTCTTGGTGAAGGCAACCCGCTCAACTACGTATAGATAAATGATGTTTAGGTCATGGCAGTTACAATCAACCTTCAGAGTAGGACTATTAGAAGGGAGAATAGAAGAGGGATACCTGCTAACATGCCAAGTTCGGGAATTCATAGAAGGAAACTTCTCTTGGAAGTCGTTAACAGTGCTCAAATGTTTGCGTATGATCGTCATAGGAGGAATAACATCAACATCAACCTCTTTATCTTTTCTTCTCTTTGGGTCTCCACCGAAAAAAAGACCAATGTTCTCAAAAGATTTAGTAAAAGAAGCCATAATAGCAGTGTAACGACCCGACCCGTCGTTACGAAGAACCTGCATTATAATTGTTGTTATTGACTTTTCATAGGTTGGTTATTCTGTTATTGATGTGTTAGAGTTTATAGGCTTGAAATCAAATGGTTGTAGTGAGAAATCAGTCATTCAGCCTTTAAAATAGCCTTAAAATGGAAAAAGTCAACTAAGAGTTGACTTATTGGTAAACGACCTCGGAATGTGGATTTTATGGCTTTTTTTTTTTTTTTTGAAATCCACTAGGCAGGAGCCTAGGGCTAGTTTTATTAATGCTAAAAAAGCTAAAAAGAACCACATAGGAAGAGTACAAATAAGGGGGACAATAGCACCAGTAATGTTGCCTCTATGCCTTGGCTATATAATCACTCATCTGCGCCTCACTATTCCCTTATGGCAGCCTCATGTAGAGGAATCATGGTTTAGATGCCGGCAAAGTCTCACGAGGGCATATAATCTCATAGCCATTTGGATATATTTCCAAAGGCATAGGGCTAGAGCAACACAAACTGGGCTAAACCTTGCCTTACTAATCCTATT
Organism: Nicotiana paniculata; assembly: GCA_005239505.1. NCBI lineage: Eukaryota > Viridiplantae > Streptophyta > Magnoliopsida > Solanales > Solanaceae > Nicotiana > Nicotiana paniculata. The sequence goes on along the minus strand of ML324805.1, from coordinate 605 downwards.
GAGGAAAATAAAAAGCCTCACCTGCTAGCATGCATGTAAGAAGAAATAACTAGCTAGTACTAAATATTCTATGATCATCATAGAGCTTATAACATACTCTGTGATGATATTACATAAAACTATGCTAATGTGATGGCAGAATAAGAATATGTAAACATAACAGTGATGTACTATCTTCTCTAATTTTATGAAGTCTTCAACTTGTNCCCGGCATTGATTTAAAATATCATCTTCCTCGCCCTCTTCATATGTATCTCTGCCCATAATCACCAGATTTGGCATGTCTTGAGCAAAACCTTGTGTCATCAAAGCATTTACGTTTTGTGCCTTTTCCATGACTGCCCTGCCTTGATGTTGCTCAACATTTTGGATACTGTCCCTGTTCTTAACCATATGTCCAGTGCTCATAGTTTGAGTTGAATTCAAGGAAGGTTTAGTACTTACCAAAGAATCTAATAGTCTTCGATCTTCTGCTGAAATAGCTGGTGTACTATACCCAATTTGCTGCTCCCCAATTACTCTTTCTTGCATAGGTTGTGTTCCTTGTTGATCCCCCAAAATTGTATTACCACCTGGAGTGATAGCTGCTGCCTTGCTCGGATTTC
>ML324803.1:0-40021 GCA_005239505.1 Nicotiana paniculata | reverse complement strand
ATATATATATACATATATATATATATACATATATATATATATATATATACATATATATATATACTCTGGATCTCAAGAGTTGTCCTGCTCACATAACATCCCCGCTATGCGGGACCTCAACACATGAGAAATTATCAATTCGTTTCACAACTCGTACGGCACAATCACAATAACACATAAATTTGACGAAGACGGAACAACGCCTGTTGTTCTAATACCTTTCCATGAAAAGCGCTCTACTGAAAGTAACATATCTGGCTCACACGGAGCCCCTAATCATATTTAAATCCATTCACAAACATCGAGCAACCTCGCTCGCACCAAACTTAGCTATTAGCTATTAGCTTTTACCTGGGTCATAATACATGAGAACAACCATCATCACCGAGACTAACACCTCATAATTCATAATCAACTGAACCGAACGCCCTCCAGGCGTAAATTCTCAATTAAACAATATTGCACTTCTTTATACTCCGTCCAAATCTGAAATCCATCAAGTGACTATATGTCACACTTTATACAATCTTCTCGCGGTCATGCTTCCACGACCTTCCACACAAGGCAACAAGTATGCACATCCATAACACCGACCACACTAAAGCCGCAAAACACATCAAAAACCTATGACCAGGGTACAAAGACTCTTTCAGCTAATATCAATCTCAGGTGACACTGAAGATAACACCAGCTTACACTAAACTTTCAAATCACTTTGCCTTGATCTTCCGAGCTCATGACATCCTTATAAACATCGAACATAAATCTCGATTCTTACTCCCAGTTACATACTGCTTCCCACACTTAACATACCAACATGAGGTAGCGCAAGAATTCCATCATAAATTTAGAACCACCAATAGGGTGAACACTTCATCATATAGAAACCTTTTACTTAACTCAATTCAAGAGTATCATCTCAAAACACGAGTAAATTCCCATTATCACCCAAATCATGTAAATTCTTAAGTAGTAGTCTATACCACCATAACCCTTCCGGGGTCCGCCTATACCTGACAGGACATAACACTCAAATGCTCCCACATGAGATCTATTATGACGGCTGACAAGCCCCGCACACACCGGCACAAACCACATGCATAACCAAATCACATCAAGGAACCAATCATTGCCGCAAATGTTCCATTTCAACCATGGCTAGCCAATCTATACTCTTTTAATCATCATAAATTGCCTCAGGGATAATAACAACTTCCTTCAACCCATAGCAAACTCAACCCTCACTCATCCCGAGTGACCATGATTCACGAGACTATGCTGCCCAAATCCTGCAACCCGTCTCATACCCTTCTGATAATCTTTTCTTCAACCCGGAGTCTATTTCTCTCACTCCTCCAATATTCTCCTGCATGCTGAAACATATCATAGAACATTCCAACCGTCCTCATTTTTCTCAGAGATTACTCTGCACAAGCTCGATTCTCGATCATACTGCTGCCTAAAATTCTTAATTTCCGCATTCTTAACTTTTGAACTCACTAGGACCGCTATGGAGAGTCACCCACTCCAACTGGCCCCGAGTACAATCAACTCCAAGGCTCTCCTAGCACAGGAACACCTTTTTCAATGAAACACGTGACTGATTCACTATCCTTACAACTCGCCCATGCCTTAAGCATAAGGTCTGAATCTTCCAAAGCCTAACCCTGATCCAACAGGGCCAACTTTTGCACATTTCATCAAATCCCACGCATAATTACCATTTTACCCCTTTTTCCTTAGCTGAAATAACTCACCAACACGTCGAAAATCCTCAACCTCATGCGAAGAAAATCCTACAACCCAACTGCAGATGGTGGGACTCCCCCACTTAAACCAAGGCTACTCCTTGTACCACTCTAGACCCTGCTGAGATCCTTCCTACTTCGATAACACGATCTCGCTCAGCCAATCCATCCAAATCTTCCAAATTCTCTTGTTAGCACTCCCTAAATACTCGAATTCTCTAGCATCATTCACACATTCTATCTCCTACAGACTAGCCACTAGGACCCCTCACAGAACCTACCAACCCCGCCATTGCCAACCTATCCCCAGAAGATAAACCGCCTGTGGAGATCACCCGCGGACACCTCTCAGTGACACTAAAATGCACGCTTTCTGCGACCTCAATACCCCATCCTACGCCCTGCTTCTTTTACCAACTTACTAGTTCGTCCGCTCCTCATGGACACCAATTAATGCGCGGCAAATATCTTCAAATTCCAAGTTGTGCTGCCGATCCCCCACTTTGCGACTGCTCGACTTCCGCTTCTTACACCTGGCCTCCTAGAAATGGAACCATCGCCCTAGCCTCATTTCAGGATCATTCTTTGTAGCTCTCGAACCAGCAGATCGCCACGACTTCAAGCTCTCCGAAGATTATCTTTCTCTAGCTGCCTTCGTTATCAACACTTATCCGGTACTGAACCACCGCACCTCACGATCTCTGCCAACCGTTTTCTTCAATACTTCTTCTCAACACTCTAACCCCACGCAACCGAAGAAACCATAGCACCGCCAAACCTAACACATTCCACTCGATCAATGACGACGACTACACGTCACAGGTGCATGTCTCACCTCACTTGAAGACGCCAAGTCTTACTACCTTATCAACCCCAATCGGACCATTCATAACCCAAAATGCCATTCCTCTGCCGGCACAAAAGCACGGAAATCTCAAAATCACGCTCTGAGGAGACCTCCCTTCAAACCATTCATCTCTCCCAACATACGGGCAAACGTTCTAACATCATATCGACACCGCGCGGTGATCAATTGCAAACATCATCACTACCGGAGCACATCCCTAAGGCTCCCAGAAACACAGTTGCTGAGCTGAAACAACATATTACCCTTTCACAGGGCCATAACAACAACCACGACCATTTACACATGGAAGCATCTTGAATTACCTTCGTAGCACCATTTTCATTCCTCAAATTCCTGATCCATAGCAAGCGCTCTGTGATGCGTAAGATTGAGTAGGAATGAACATAGGCATAAGCCTCAAAGGAATCAACTCGCACGATGAAGAATCAAGAAGGGAAGTACTCCTAACAGCCCTGTAGCCTCTCGAAGATAAGTACAGACGTCTCCGTACCGATCCGCAAGACTCTACTAGACTTGCTAATGACTCGTGAGACCTACGGGAACCTAGCGCTCTGATACGATGTTGTCACGACCCAAAATCCCTAAGGTCGTGATGGCGTCGGACATCAAGGTCAGTCAAGCCAAAATATTAATTAATTGAAATAACTTTCCGGTTTTAACATTTATGAAAAACATTTCCGTTCAATTTATTACATGATAATAAAATAAAAGTCTGTTAATTAAAAACAGTGATTTAAAGATTTCACTTAAGCATTATATCCAAATACATATCCCAGAACCCGGTGTCACAAGTACATGAGCACTTTCTAAGAATTTATACAATCCTTACCAAGCCTGTCTCGAAAACAATTGGACAATGAAATTTGAAATGAAATAAATATAGTATGAAGGTGACTCTGTTAGCTGCGGATCGCCTCCGGATGATGCAGCTCGCCTAAGTCTCTGAATCCTCCACATTGCTATGAAAGTGCCTGTGCAATAAAATGCACAACAAGTGTAGCATGAGTACAAAAACAACGTGTACTCAGTAAGTCAACCGCCTAACCTCAGAGAGGTAGTGACGAGAGGTCGAATTTGACACGCACTAGGGTCCAACAATATAATATATGACAAAATATGGTGAAATACAGTAGACATATAAGACAGTGAGCAGCGAATACGTATCAAGTACAGAAATCCAGGTTACTACCGAGAATAAACAACAAGGTACGCTTTCCTTTTTCCCAAATACATGTCAGGCCAACACCAATAAAACCGTACCAAATAGTCATGCGCACACAAGGATAAGACAACCGACCAGAGTCGAAGGAATATCTAATCACTGAATAGCCGTAAAGCTTCCCCCGCTCGCGAATCATACCTGCAACTCGGGTGCTGACACATTTATACCAAATTACCATAAAGTTTCCCTCGATCGCGAATCATACCTTCGATTCGAGTGGTGACACACTTATATTGAATATTATAAAGCTTCCCCAAATCGCCTAAGCCATGAGAAAAATGAAGACAATGAACCAAATTTCTTGTTTTAAAACATTCTGCACAGGTCGATTTCCGCACCTGCAGTCCTTCCTCCACACCTGCGATCCCGCAGGTGGGACCAAATCTCCCGGACTTGCGGTTTTCCTCAACTTCAGCCCAAATCGCACATGTGCCCCACTGTCCGCACCTGCAACTTCGCAGGTACGGAAAATTCATCGCACATGCGGTCCCCAGCCAAGCCTGCCTACTCTCGAACCTGCGGCGCCCAAGCCGCACCTGCGGCGACGCACCTGCGGTCAAAGCCTCGTAGGTGCGGTTACACCAGATGACATCAGCTTCAGCCCTTTTCCAACTTCAACTTTGATCTGTTAACCACCCGGAATCCACCCGAGGCCCCCAGGACCTCGTCCAATTATACCAACTTGTCCCAAAACATGACACGAACTTGCTCGAGCCCTCAAATCACATAAAACAACTTCGAAATCACAAATCGCACTCAAATCTAATTCTTTAAGAACTTAGAATTTCAAACTTCTACATCCGATGCCGAAACCTATCAAATCACGTCTGATTGACCTCATATATTGCGCACAAGTAATATTCAACATTACGGACCTGATCCAACTTCCGGAATAGCATTCCGACCTCGATATCAAAACTTCCACTTCCGGCCGGATTTCCCAAAAATCTTCAAATTTCTATCTTTAGCCAAATGACTCCAAAATGACCTACGGACATCCAAATTCACTTCCGATTGCGCTCCCAATTCCAGAATCACCATACGGAGCCATTCCCAAACTCGGAACCCCAAACGGACATCAACCTCACTGATATGCACTTCATCCCCAAATTCATGAAATCCTTCTAAAATGCTAACTTCCATAATATTCGCCGAAACACTCCCGGGTTATCCAAAACCCGATCCGGACCTACACTCAAGTCCGAAATCATCATACAAACCTGTTGGAACCTTCAAATCCTTATTCGGAGATAATTTACTCAAAATTCCAATCTTAGTTGATTTCTTCAACTTAAGGCTTCTGAAATGAGAATTTTCTTTCCAAATCAATTCTAAGCTTCCTGGAATTCAATTCCGACCATGCCCACGGATCATAATACCTGAAACGAAGCTGCTCACGACTTCAAATCGCTGAACGAAGCGCTAGAGCACAAAACGTGCGGTCGGTTCGTTACAAGAAGGGTAGTGAACTATTATGCAGTTGCTAATGGGTATGGGGTGAAGATTGAAAAAATAGATCCTACTAGGGCTAGATATATTTGTGATGTTGGATGCCTTTTTAGATGTTCTATCTCAAGGGATAAAAAGACTAATGAGTTTAGTATAAAAAACTTGAAGGAAGAACATAATTGTAATCCTTGTTATAAAAATCCAAGAGTTGATGCTAAGACATTAGCACAATACTTTAGAATAAACTATAAAGCAATCCCAAGTATCCTATTAAGGATATGAGAGGGGAATTAGAGAATGGTTTTAATCTTAATGTGACAAGATCTAAGCTTAAAAGGGCTAAGGTGATGATCCTTGAGAAGTTAGATGGGAGCTTCAAGGATGAATATAACAAGCTTGAATCATATGGTCAAGAACTAAGACTGTCTAATCCTGGGAGTGATGTTTCAATCAACATATCAAATGATGCTCTAGAAGAAGGAAAAATAAGGTTCTTGAAATTGTACATATGTTTCCAAGCTTTGAAGCTAGGCTTCAAAAGTGGATTGAGGCCACTTATTGGTTTGTATGGTTCTTTATTGAAGGGAAAATGCAAGGGTCAGCTATTGGTGGAAATGGGACCGTATTCTATGAATCAGTTCTATCCACTTGCTTGGGCAGTGGTTGACAAGGAAACAAGCAGGACCTGGAGTTGGTTTGTTGAACTTTTGAAGAGGTCTTTGGACCTAAATAATGGGGCTGGAGTGACATTTATATCAGACATGCAAAAGGTACCATTTCTGTTTTTAATACTGCTATCTCATTAATTTTTTCTTTTGTTTTCTATTCTGTTATTGGTCTTATTTTTGCCCTGTTTCATCTATTTTGAACACTGCTTCCTGTTTAGTTTTTACTTATGTTACTGGTCTTATTTATGCCAGTTTCATCTGTTTAGAACACTGCTTCTTGTTTAGTTTTTATTTCTGTTTTCAATTATGTTTTTATCTGTTTGCAATACTGTTTTTACCTCTGTTTTCATTCTGTTTTTATCTGTTAGCACTGGCAGCTTTTTACTTCTATTTTTTCTTCTGTTCTCATCTGTTTGAACTATGTTTAATTTTCACTTCTGTTTCAATTCTGCAATCACAGGGGTTATTAGATGTTGTGAGCATTGTACTACCTGATGCTCATCACATGTATTGTGCTAGACACGTTGAAGCCAACTAGTTAAAAATGGAGGAGTGGGAAAATGAGGAAGTTGATGTGGTGGTGTGCTTGGAGTACATATGAAGAAGAGTTTAAAGATCAGTTGTTGAAGCTTGGGGGATGTCATAGGATGATGCAAAGGACTTGATCAACTATCCACCAAAAGCATGGTGTAGGGCCTACTTTGATAAACAATGTAAAAATCTAATGGTGGATAACAATTTTACTGAGTCCTTTAATGCATGGATCCTAGATGTTAGACATATGCCAATTATCAAGATTTTGGAGAACATAAGGATCAAGGCAATGGAAAGGCTTGCAGACTATGAAGGCATAGCTATGAGCTGGAATGACAATTTCAGTCCACCATGTATGAAACTGTACAATTACTATAGGGAAATATCACATGGTTGCACTTTGAACTTTAATAGAGACAATGGCTATGAAATCGCAGAAGGTAAAGACAACATACAGTGAATCTTGAGAAGAAAAGATGAACCTGTAGGTGTGGAATTTATCTGAATACCTTGTCCCCATGCTATTAAGGCATTGATGCATGAGAAGATTGATCCAGTGACAAAAATACACTGGTGGTATATTAAGGAGGCTTACTTGCTAACATACAAGTATAAAATTCAGCATGTTAGAGGGGTGGAATTCCGGAAAGTACTGCCTAGTAATACCATGGAGCCACCTGAAATTGTCAAGCTGGTTGGAAGACCCAAAGTAAAGAGGAATAGAGTTGTTGATGAAGCTTTGAAGAGGAAAGGTGAGTGGAGTAGTTCAAGGAAGGGACTTATAATGACATGCATACAATGTGGTGATGAAAATCATAATGCAAGAGGATATTACAAGGTAAAGATTTATATTTCTTGTTGTATATGAAATAATTACAATTTTGGCAGATTATTTACTAACTATTGTCTTTGGTTGGCAGGGTAGTGGGGCTAGACCTAGTTCAAAAAAGAGGAAAATTGTGGACAATACCCCCACATTGACATCTTCAGAAGATGAAACACAAGAGTTTGGTGAAGCATTCTTTGAAACTAAAGTGGGAACACAACAGTCAGTATTTAGCACTCAAGCTGTAACACAAGAGTTCAGCAGTTATGGACCTGATGTTGGAGATGATGAAGACCCAACAATTAGGCCGATGGTTATATCTGAGACTGACACAAGACTAGCCATGAGGAAGGTACAAATGAATGCAAGTGGTACAAGAAGGATCCAGTTTACTGGAGATGAAACAGGTGCAGAAACACCAATGAACCTGCCTTATTCACCTACAAAGGCTACTTGAAATGGAAAACCAGCAATTACTTCAAGCCAACTTCAAGCAGAAGTTAGAAAAAAGAAGTACAAAATGAAGGAAAGGAAGGGCCAAGGAGAACAAGTAGATGATTGAAAGCTAGTTTACTGTTTTTGTAATTAGCACTAGCAGCTAGACTTTTAAAGTACTGTTTTTTGTTATTAGCACTACCAGCTAGACTGTTTAAAGTACTATTTTTTGTAATTAGCACTGGAAACTAACCTACTATTTTTTGTAATATTCAGTTAACCAAAATACTGTGTGAATACAATTTGAACAGTTTTTGTAGTACAGTTTTTGAAACTACTGAATGTCCAGTTTTTGCCGTTTGGTTTAGCTTCAATTATGTGCAGTTTTTAATGTACAATTTTTATGTGCAGTTTTTGCAGTTTTGTTTAGCTTCAATTATGTGCAGTTATGCAGTTTGAATGTACAGTTTTTATGTGAATTTTGAACATTTTGGTTTTTATATGCATTTTGAACAGTTTGGTTTAGCTTCAATTTGTACGTTTGAATACAGTTTGGTATCAATCATATGGATCTACCATAACTTCCGTGGTTTAGTTTTATTGATTTGATGCATCTAGGTATGTGCATTAGCTTTAGATTGTCTCATCTACACTTGAGATACAATACATCTTAGTCTTATATCTGCTTTACCAAGTCTAGTTGATACTAACACACTGTTATGCAGTATGGTGAACAATTTTAATAACGTTTGAATACATAGACTATTACATGATTCAGAAATATTTGAGACAAGTTCACAACATAGACTATTACATGATTCGAGAAGATTGGAGACAAGTTCACAACAAGACTATTACATGAAGTAAAAATTACATGAAGTAAAAATTACATAGCACAAACATATACCTAACAAAATACCAAACTATATAATTCTAAGCAATGATCATTACATGGATCATTTGGTAGTCCATGTTTCCATGAATACAATAAGGCAAACGAACAACCAAATCAAGAAAATCGACTGTCGAAATACTTTTCCCCTCAGCTCCACGATCTTCAAGTTATCCTCAATAGCAGAGGCTTCAAGAGCATCCAATCTTTCCCTCAACTCTGTTATCGTTGCACCATCAATAACAGCAGAAGCTTCTAAACCATCTATCTTCTTCAACAACCTATTTCTTTCAATTTCAAAAGCTTCCAATTTTCTCCTTTGACTGCTAATGACGATTATAGCTCGCGAGGGAAATTCAACATCGTCCCATTCCCAATACCCACAGCCTTGTTTCTGCCAAGTAATTATACAATAAAATCACCAATTATGCTCCGATGAAAATAAAACATTACACAATAAAATTGTGAATTGCATTATGTAAATTATACTTACTTTAGGCAATGGACACTTGTAAAAACGTCTCCCACAGTTCATATGAGTTGTCGTCGTAAAATGATGCGCTACAAATCCACAACGACACTTCCTCTTTGAGTCAATTGAGTTGCTTGACCCAGCAGACATTTTGAACTCTTTAACAATAAGAAGTTACTTTGGGGGAGACGTAAAATGATGCGCTAGAGAGATAGGGTTACAATTTCAGAATAATAAGGGAGAAATTAAATTTAATGGAGGTTTTAGGGTTGCTGATTTGGGGAAGACGATTGGAGAGACGGGGATTTGGTATGAAGAGTTTGGTTTGGGTTAATGATTTGGGTAAGTTTTAACCGGGTGGTGTTTGGATAAATGGATCTAACCAAGGTTAAAATTAAGTGGGGCATGGGTTAATTCGAACCAATAATGACAGGACACGTAGAAATGTGGGTGTTATAAATATTTAAGAAAAATAAATTTGAGCCGTTAGTCAAATAATGGCATAGATGGGCCAAATGTGTAACGGTAGTGACATGAAAATAGCAAGTTTTTAACAGATGACATGTATAGCCCATTTCTGAAAGTTGAGTGGCATTTTTAGGCTTTTTCCGTATAATAAATAGTAGATATGAACTCATAGCTTTAAATGCTGAACCCATAGAACTAAAATCCTATATCCGCCACTCACGGTAAATGTGTAAAAGTTTACAGCACACAATATTGGAGGTTGATTGTCCTATTTTACACCCAGCAAGATATGCATAGTATTAATCTCTCTGTTTTCTTTCACTTATCCCATAAATAACTTCCTAAATCTAATTTAATAACATAAAAAATTTAATAAATAATCTATCATAATCACTAAAAATACATAAATATTATGGAAATTCTGAACTCGTTAACAATAAACAAATACTACATTTCTAACTTAAACTAATTAATCATTCGATAAAAGGAAAATAAAAACAACTATATTACTGGTGGATAATTCTCCAACAAAACTTATATTAAAAAGTAAAATAAAAGCAACACCGCAATTTAATTAATTTTCTAGATGATTGACAAATCAAGGAAGACTTTCATTTTTTTGACTCAATATTTACAGTTCTCGAATCATGCTCTTTTGCTTTTATATTAACCAAAAATATGTGAAATTAGAATAACACCAATATGTCAAAATAAAATAAATGTTTGTGTTTTGTGATCCCCATTTTGTTCTTCCTCCTCTTTAACCCTTTTAAAGCTCTTTTTTTCTTGATTAAGATTAAATATCCTCATCTTTTTGCTCCCAAATTTATGTAATATTTTGAGATAAAAAATCAGAAACTGGATGCTTGGCCGAATGAAAAAAGTGAATTTTGCATGGTAATATATTTCTCTTTGTTGAAGTATTCACATGCTAATTATATCTGCTTTTGTGTTTGATATCTCTTTTAATTTCATATATCTTCAACATTTTCATCACTTTTCTTGAATCTTTACCTTCAAAAAACATTTCTCTTATTTAAATGTATGTATCTATATATTCCAGATTCTTTATGAGTATTTCTTTTATCTGTTTCTTTTTAAATTTTTTTTTTTTTTTTGCATATTGTCTCCATGTTTATTATATACATGAAACCAAATCAACAGATTCCTGAAAAAATGAACCTGCAATGAAAAGGATATGTATCTAATTAAAGCATCTGATTTAGGTGAAGTTTCTCAAACATCATATGCTATATATAAATTGTTGGATGAATCTTGACAAATGTTTGGGTCTATTCCAAATGTTTATTTTTCTTTTCTCCTTGATTTTTAAAGAGATTTAACATGTAATAATTCAATACGCACTAGAGGGGAGCCATGAGGAATCCTTTCTACTACGGCTTGAACTCACATGGCAGCAACTTTATCAGTTACTGCAAGGTTCCCCTTCACTTCTAATATATGTATATAAAAAAAAAAATTGACCTTATAGATATAGTATAATATTCGGGCGAATCCGTCCATCTAGCTCCGCCCCTGCCAGGGGAGAGCTACATGTTCCAAAAGGGTTCGTCTCAAAATTATAGCAAATAGGGCCGAAACAACTCTTTTTTTTTTTGTGTGTATATATAAATTGTTGAATCGCTTTGACATAACGGAATCTTGTAGTGCATGCAGTAAATGTGGCTCAGAAGTTGCTCTAGGTCACAAGTTAAAATCCGAGATATAATATCCTTGCATTGTTTTAGAATTCTTGGTTCGCGATTTTTATTGAAATTATTGTAACTAGTTATTTACCATTTCTTCTCTTTAATGCAGTTGAGGAAACAATTTTGATGCCCGTAGCCAATTTCGAGCATTAATTTCCATTGAAAGTTTGGGAACAGACATGACGAAGCGTAGTTGGAAGGAAGCAATGAAGGCATTTGGGAGTCATATTGATGTTGATAAAGAAGAAGAATTGAAATGGATAAAAATAGGTAATTATTCAATTCCAGAACAACCTCGACCCTTTGAATGTTATTGGAGGTTGTGGGATAACGCGTTAGAGGCAAAAAGAAGACAATTTAAAGCACATCTTCGCGCACAAATTTACCCTGAACGTGGATTTATGTGGTATACAGAATGGCAACTAGTTCGCAGTAAGTTGCTGATCATCCTGTCAAGAAAATGCATAATGGTGGCAAAACTAGGTGTATAATTAACGGCGGTTATATGAGTTCAACTGAATACATTGCTTTCAGGTCAAACTATATAAAAATGTGCAAATAAGAATATAAAGCGTAGTACATATAATAAGATTGTACTTATTCTGAACCAGCTAACTCTATCTCCTGGATTCGCTTCTGTATATAATGGTGGCAAACTTAACAGCTTGTTTGGCTTGATGTTTTTCTTCATTTTGTAATGTGTCGGTTTATATTGTATTATATCTTACTGTATTGTCTTGTCGATACAATGTCCGGTTAAACTGTTTTGTTTGTTGTCGTTTAATACAACTTGTTTCTTCTTTGGTATTTTGACTGTATTGTACTGTACAATAATTATTAAGTTCTCTGACATCCAAGTTTTTTTTATAAGAGCTTATGTGACTTTAACTAGGTGTATAGTTATAGGCGGATCTGGAATGACTTCAATTGAACACATTGCTTTCAGCTCGAACTATATAAACTTGTCCAAGAAAACGAATATAAAGTGTATACATATAATAAGATTACATTCATTTTGAACGTGCTGACTCTAAATCCTGGATTTGCCTTCTGTATAATGGTGTCAAACTTAAAAGCCTGTTTGGTTTTGCTGTTTTTCGTCATTTCTAATGTATCGTTTTATACTGTACTCTGTGGTTTTGCTGTTTTTCGTCGTATCGTTTTATAAAATAAGAGAATCCTAACTTGAGTTTTGTTCTTATTGCAGAGATTGAGAACAAAGTAAAGAGAATAGCAACGCTAATTAAGAGATTAAACCAAGGTAGTAGAGAAGGGAATTTGAAGAGAAGATCAGAACTACTTCAACTTGTTGATGAATTCCACAAACAGTACGAATCCCTCTATTCTATGTATGATAATCTCAAAGGCGAAGTAAGGAAGAAACTTCACGAGGAACACGAGGGTGATTCGTCTTCTCAATCTTCTTCGTGTTCGAATTCAGAATTATATTATACCCCTGAGGAAATGGCTACAAAAAGTAACTCATCTTGTTCCAATTGTGAGACTTTAGATGTAGAGGATGCTATTTTGAAGGACAAAATAACCTCAAAAAGTGAAGTTAAGGTTGAAATGATGGATTTTGATGTGGAAAAATTTGAGACACCTATGTCTTTTAGCCGAGTGTCTGAGCCAGAGGAATTATTCAAAGACCTTAGGATTCAAGGCGAAGAGAAGTTGATAAATGAATCTACATTGTTAAAGGAGAAAGTGAAAGAAAAAGAAGACGAGATCTTGTCTCTCACTGATAAATTTGAACTTCGCGAGAATGAGAGATTGTCTCAAATGAAAGGGTTAGAAGATCAAGTTGCTACAATAAAGATTGAATTAGAAAACTTATGTGTTCAAAAGAGAGAACTCGAGGAGCAAATCGTATGCAAGTCAAATGACGTTAAACGAATAGAAGAAAGTAATTCAGGATTGCAAGCTCGCGTCTTAGAGCTACAAGCAACATTCAAAAAGAAAGATGATCAATTTTCTCAACTTCTTAATAAATTCAAGGAGAATCAGCAGAAGTCAAAGTCTAGAATCGACGATCTGATGTCAAAATCAACCGGTCTACAGAAAGAAGTGAACCGTTTACACGCTGAAAGGAATGAATTGGAAGAAAAATCGTTACATGAAACCAAGAAAGGATCGGAACAAGTCAAGGACTTAACAGAAAGAACACAATTTCTTGATTTAACAGAAAGGACCGATTATCTGCAGCAGGAGTTGGAAGCCTTAAGAAATCAGAAATATGAACTAGAGTTGTCACTAAAAGAAAAAACTCAAGAAGTATCAGAATGTCAACTTCAGATAGAGAACATGAAAGTGAAATTAACAAGCACGACGTTGTCCGAGGAAGGGATAACAAAAGAGAAGGAAGGGTTAAACTCAGAGGTGAAATCACTCGCGAAAGAAAAAAGTGACTTGAAAGAGAAGATAATGGATATGAATCAAGAAGCTTATCATTTAGAATTACAAAAAGAAAATCTGAATGATAAGATTATGGAGTTGGAAACAAAACTATTAGGAAAAGAAGCAGAGGTGGGAATTCTTCAAAAGAAATTTGAGGCTTATATGAATGATATGTCCACTCAGAATTCAACGTTGACAGCGCGAATTGCAACTGCAGAAACTGAAAAATCAAGAGTGAAATCTCAGCTTGAGAAAGAGAAACATGAATTTTCACAAAGACTTAAGCAGATGGAAAAGAAAAACACTGAATTGACTATCAAGATCGCGGAGCAGGAGAAAAATATAAGAGGAATAGAAATAATCGCAAACAAGTCAAAGGAGGAACATAAGCAAATGCAAATCAGGTTAGAAGATTCTAAATCAAATTTTCACAATGCTGAAAAAAAACTAGAAGAAATGACTGAGGAACTACGCAAGACGTTTGAGGACAGTTTACGAATCTTGAGCAGAAGGATTCGCGTAGCAGAACAATTGCATATAGAGAACAAGGAGTGGTACCAAAAAACCAGGAACTCGTACGAAAAGGAAAACAAAGATCTAAAGGACAAAAATACAAGGCATGAAATGGGGCTAAGGGGAATTAAGGATATATCATTGACAGCAAGTGATATGTTAGGTTCACTAGACGCCGTGGCATTAAAGTTTGAGGAATGTACAGCTCATTTCTTGAATCGAATATCCAAGGTTTCGTGTGAGTTGAAGTTCGTAAAAGATTGGGTGATGAGGAAAAATAAAGCAATGGCACATGTTAAAGATGATTTTGATTGTTTACTTACACAATGTGATGATAAGGAAGCTGAGATATTGAAATATAGAGAGAAAGTTTGGAAGTTAGAGAACAAAGTTAGAGAACTAGAGAAAATGATCAAGGACCAAGAGGAATCAATGTTGGTTTTGAAGGAGGAAAAACGAGAGGCGATTAGACAACTATGTGTATGGATTGATTATCATCGTAGTCGCTCTGATTATTATAAAAGGATTCTGTTAACTGAATTTGGCCGAAGGAGCGCTCCATAGGATTGATTTCCTTCAGCCATCAGTAACTAAGCTCTTTAGCCATAGTTATATGATGAGATGTACTAGCTTGTGTCCTTTTTTCCCCCCTTTATGCATCTGTATTCCCTGCATGAATGTGAGATGCTTCGTGCACCAGGCTGCCTATCTGGTATTTGAAATCCATCAGATCCATATTCCCGCCGCATGGGGCCCACTAAAAAGGGAAAACGCTTTTTTACCAGGAGTTTCTCCATTCTGGTTAAACTTGAGAAGGTTAGAACCGCCATTTGCATGTTCGTCCTCCTTATTTGCTCATGTGCAAGGTTCAAAATCTTGTCCTGAGTATTTTTATCGTCTTTTTGTTGTTGTTGTTATGTTTCGTTGATAGGTTTGTTCTTGTTAGAAGAGTATGGTTGTATACTGAATAAATGAGTATTAGGCATTGGAAAAACATTAGTCAGACAATGAAATAAGTTTGGTGACAAACTTGCTGCCCATTGATCAAACCAGATTTAGCATTGTACATCTGGATTTGGGATGTAATGTTCTACTCTATTGTACATCTTGATTTATGAATCAACCAATTCTCTTGTTGGTGAAAATTAAACAGATTATATTATAGAATTCTACTTGTTGCTCTTGAATTTTCTAGCCATGTTTGACAATAGAGGCCACAAGGCTTTACTATTTCCATAAAATTCGATAGACCCTTGTGGTCCGGCCCTTCCCCGGAACCCGCGCATAGTATACTGATGAATAACCTAAAGTTTCAATTTCAAGAACTGATGAATAATCTAAAGTTTACTGAATATGACTTTCTTTCTTCTCGATTTTTGAAAGAACTCTCCATTTTAGGGACAATCGAGTATGACCAAAAAGGGAACAATTGATGGCTATGCGCGAGTTTAACTTCTATGCATTAATAATGTAGACGAGTTTTTACATTATCAGGTACAGGTAAACGTTCATAAGAAGTGAGATTAGTTAGCTGGAAATAAGACAGATTACTTACGACAAGTTAAAGTGTCATCAAACTAAGTACTCTATCTACCTGAAACATGCATGAACGAATTTATATAGAAGCCAATGTATGTTTTTAGCCAGGGCCGTTTCAACAAGATGGGGGCCTAAAGCCAAATTTCATAGAAAAGCCCTAAGTAAGAATATCAATAACAAATTTGCAATGAAAAAGTATAAAATAAAGGTAGAATAATAAGATCGGCTCAAGAATTTGATAAGTTAATATACAACAACAACATATTCAGTGAAAACCTATAAAGTGAGGTCTGGATTGATACCTTCTTCTCGGTTCCTTCTTCCATAACCAGAGCTCGGAGAAGGAAGAGATAAGAGGGCCCTATGGAGAATGTGTTCAGAAATCCATAATAGAATCCGACCACAACGACCAAATTGATTATCGACCTTACCTCTATCTTCATAGGTAGAGAGGTTGTTTTCGAAAGACCCTCGGGTCAAGAGAAACCATGGCGAAAAAAGGGTCATATAAGGACAATCAATTCAATGCAGTATGAAAATTAAAGTAATGAAAACGAATAAATCATGATAAAGCAGTCTAAAAATGAGCTGTAGCTATTACAGGTAAATAGGATAATCGAAGTACAAGAAACAATAGATAGTAGCAGGAATTAAAGGGTAAGAAACTATAGAGCAAGGTAAGTTGATATCATAATAATATCGAAAAGTGTTGCATTTCTTCAATACAATGATTGTTTGTTGTAATGCTTTGAAGAAGAAAAATTGTAAGCCGCGGTAAGTTGCCGATTGAGAAACTTTTCAATATTGAGAATAAAAATACAAAGAAAGAATGAAAAAGCTAGGTAAGTATATAAATAATAATGTGGACCTATATTAGTTGTAAGGAAATAAATGAGGCAAAAAAGAAGAAGAAGAAGCTAATTTACCCATGTAAGGAAACAATTCATTAAAAGTTTATTTTATCCTCTAATTATTATAAAGATCCTCACATTAAAGTTATTATACTTTCGCTCCAAAAATTCTTTTTAAATTTAAATGTACGACAATACATTACAATACATCTTTAAAGAAAAAAGAAGATCCCCAAAAAGTTAGGGCCCCAAGCGATTGCTTTATTGGCCTTATGGCCGAGCCACCCATGTTTTTAGCTGGCTATATATGTAATAAAATGTTTTTAAGACAACCATATATTACATCCAAATGAATCAACTTTTTTGTACACTCATAAGAAAGATACGTAAAACCATTAACCTAAGAGAACTTTTGACAAACGAAGGTCACAAACATGAAAAAGATTTGCTAACCTGGAAAGACGCGATCAGGAATACAGAGTTTCTTCTCCTGGGATTTAAGCCATGTCGCTTAGGAAAGATTTTAAGAAATTTGTCAAATCTATTCTAATGTATCTGATGTTGGGTATAATTCTATATGTTTTGATGTTATCTTACTCATGTTTTAACCTCGTTTTGGTGCTATTTGATGTTTAAAATGCCCAACATGTGTTAATTATTGGTTTTATGACTAATTAAGTTGTGTGTGATGATTTAAAATGTTTGAAGTACAAAAATATGAAGAAAGCTCCAGCTATAGGAGAAGAGGGTGGATGTGTCGCATCCAACCTTGGACAAAAGGATATCCGGTTCACCCTTAGCAATGAAGTCAGGAGAAAGCATCCACCTTAGCATCCGCACCTGCGCGCAGCAAGGATGAGGGAACAGAGGGTGGACGCGCAACATCCACCCTAGCATCCGATGTTGAGAAGTTCATGCTGTGGCAGATGCGAAACATCCAACTCAGCATCAGCCCCTGAAGTTGATTCGGAATAGGAAAAGGAAAACTTTGTCCCATGACTTTTGTACGCAATATATAAGCCGAAAACGCTTTTTTTTAGGTCATCTAACACACGAGGAAGCGGAAAAAAGCCATCACAGAGTTTGGAAACTACGGAAATCGTCTCAAGTTCTTACTTTTTCCTTCCTTTATTCACGGGACTTAATTGAGATTGCTACTATGACTATGCGTGGCTAAACTCGTTCATTCTGGGGTTATGGGTGCTACATGAATGTTGACTATTTATCAGAATTTTTATAATTTCATGGTTTATGATATATATTGTCAACGAGTAAGTTATTCCGGATAATATTAGCGATTATGAAATAATTTTTTTGGAAACTTCAAACTTTCAGTCATGAGTGCATGTGTCTGGAAGTGTTGTGGAATCGTAGTAAGCTACCAACAACAACAATTTGCATCCTAGTCAGACAAAAATTGCTTTCACGGCAGTAGCTTGCACAAATAAAATATTTATTTGGATAAGTTGTTACTGTTTTTATTTCTGTTTAACATAATATCAATATTGTATGAATTTTTTGCAACATTATATTTCCCAAGTGAAAGCCATCCTCAGCAAAATTCAAGAACTAATTGAAATGAAAAGAAACATAAAATTTTGTCACATCCCTTAACATGAAAAATTGAACTTAAATAAGATTTAAAATCTGATCAATTGTCATTTACCATATAAGCCAATTCAATACTAAAGCAAAGTTAGTTCAAAAGCTACACTCCATCCACCACAACACTGATATCTTTTTCGATCAAGAACACGGGAAACGGTCAACTGTCACGAAAAAATTAGAAGTATGAAAAAAAAAATTCTATATAAAGAAATAAATACTAGCATAACGATAATGTGGTAGAAATTCCCGATCCCTATTAATAATGACTTTTTTTGCTTAAATAGTATTGAACTTTGTAGAAAAAAAATTAAAATTTGAATTAATTAAACTACTTAAATTTACATATTAGTAAATAACATATTTTACAATAATATCTAAGATAGTATATTGCAAATATATGTCTAACATCTTATTAACCTGAATTAATCTTTACCAATATAATAATAGTATCACTATTAAAGTTAAAGCCTAAGTCTTTTAAGACTACTATCATATAAACAAAAAGTGAAAAAAGAATGCAACATTAACTTTTTTTTATATTTGTATTCAATTAAAAAGTTTAAAGTCTCTTATTAGATTTGGGTTAACCTCAACTGAAGAAGAAAATCAGAGAAACAATTTGAGAAGGCCCCTCCTTCCTCCGTCTCTCATAAAGTTATCATTATTAGCATTTGCCGGATAGGAATCGCTCTTTGAACCGTCTTGAGAAGGCTTCGCGTTTAGTCATATACTTGGCATGCAACCTTCACATCAACGTGAAGCAATGCAAAAAAGAATCTTAAGTAGATCTAGACCTTCAATAAAATAAATTTTCTTATGTAACTCCATAGAGCACATTAGTAAAGTTCAAGCTGAATATAAGAGTAGCATTAAGAGGATACAGTAGAACTAAATTTGCAAAGGGGTCCTTCTTAATTCGACCAAAGAGAAGCACACTACAAGGACACCTAGCGGCTAAAGCAACATTATTACCAACAACACAAAGTGATGTGGTGCACTGCCCTGGCACTAACGTATACAAAACCGTTGGTCCTTACAACCATCACGCGATATACCTAAGCTGGTTTTACATAATTTACCCGTGCCTGATATTTTTTTCTTCTATCAAGAGAGTCGGTGTCTAATATTGCCTGAATCATTCAGAAAATAAATGAAATAAGCATCTATATATCTATAAAGTGAGAAGCCACAAAGTTAAAAAATAAACATGAAAATGCCCAGCAAAACTTGATGGACTTTATTACCCTTCAAACTCAATTCAATTCCTAGAAAAAATCATGTATTATAAGTTATTTTAGTGAAAAAAGAGTACAAAATAGTAAAATGACCCCTTAAAACATAGGAAGGTAGTTACATTGTATATGTTAGGAACAACTCAAAGTCAAAGGTATCATTGACGCTTAAAATCTCG
The DNA here is from genome assembly GCA_005239505.1 of Nicotiana paniculata. Lineage (NCBI taxonomy): Eukaryota > Viridiplantae > Streptophyta > Magnoliopsida > Solanales > Solanaceae > Nicotiana > Nicotiana paniculata. The sequence continues at coordinate 20,411 of ML324803.1, read as the reverse complement.
ACCTAGTACATGTATAATTAACTTTTAGAGCTAACATTAATTTATAATTTAAATTACAATGTTTAACTTGCAAATTCAGAATTTGCCTTGAGATTTCCGAAAAATGTTTTGGTGGGTATTTAAAGTCTTCACATTTTTCTAGAACTATGTTTATAATATTCTCAGTGCATATAACTTTGGAGTCTAATCTTCAACGCTAACTTTCAATTTTCAAACTTTATCCTTTTATTGCCATTTTTTAGACCTGAATTTAAAAAAGTATCTTTTTACTCATAAATACAGTTGTTCCATAATCATTTTGATAGATCCATAGTAGAGCTGCCATACCTTAATTTTCCTCATGTATAATGATAAATTGTGTTAAATTTATATTTATACCTATTATTTTTATTTTGTATATTGTCTATATATACTTATTTTACAAAATTTTCGACGAAGCTATGTCATGCAACACCACTTGCCGCACGGTGTATCCGCCCCCGGGGTTTGATGTTTTGTATCGCGCACCATCATGCAATAAAAGAATAATTTGGACTATCGGACAATGTTATACATACAAAAATTATGATAGATCATTCTACTAGATATATGTGTCTATTCCAAGAATGCAAATTTCACCCGAAAAATAAAGGATATTCATTCAATTCATTAGAAAATTATTTTTAATATATTTATGTTCTGCAAAAAAAAAAAAATGAAAGCATAGCCGCATAGGGCCAAATAATTTTGAGGAATTTTTATTGTTTAGTGGCTATTAACTTCTTATAGCTATTATATATAATTACTTCCTATAGCTACTATTTAGTTGTTATGGTAGTGTATTTGTTGTATTCGTACTATTGTATTCATGAATATAGTAGCAAAAAGCGCCTAAAAATCAGGGTAGTCCAGATGTATTCACATGTATTCGCGCCATGTATTCATGAATACAGCAACAAAAAGCGCCTAAAATCAGGGCAGTTCAGTTGTACGCACATGTATTCGCGTTGCTGTATTCATGAATACAGCAATAAAAAGCGCCTAAATCGGGGCAGTCCAGTTGTGTGCGCATGTATTCACATGTATTCGCATTGCTGTATTCATAAATACATTAGTAAAAAGCGCCTAAAATCAGGGCAGTCCGGTTGTATGCATGTATTCATATGTATTCGTGTCATGTATTCATGAATACAGTTATGCCGGTCACTGTCATAATGGAGCAACTGAAATAACTAAAAGGAATATAAACAAGAACATTATAAAAAAAATAAAAAATAAAAAAGGTATTAGGTGATATACGCTATACTACATGTGTGCACCTCATAAATCAAAATGAGTTTAATTACAAACCATATATAACTAACTAAATTTGATTGTTCAGCTTCATGATATCCGATAAGTTTAAACTAAACTGTCAGGTAACTAATGAAAGATCACATCCATCATTTTTAGGAACTTACTTTTTTTTAAATTTAATTATGTTACTCAAAATGTGTTTTAATAATCTTATATGATTTTTCAAAAATTTATGCTAAAGAAAGGCTTGCACATGTCCAAATTTCAAAAAATTGGATTCTATTTTATTATACATCCTTATTTTCTTTATATATGTTGTTTAGCTTTCATCATACATGACTGTTTTTTAGAAGATCAAAAACTTACTGCAATCATTTTTCTTTATGGGAAAAATGATAAAAACACTCTACTAAATATCTTAATTTTACAGTCCTTTATACTTTGGGATCATTAATTGTCACGATCCAAAATCACAGGTCATGATGGCAGCTAACTCGACTTGCTAGATAAGCCAACTAACAATAGATACAAGCCAAAAGAATATATAAGAAACTAAGATAGGATTGTCTAAACTTTTACAAATTATACCCAAGAACGGGTAGTAGGAATCATGAGCTTCTAAGATTTAGAATTTCAAAACTGATACAAATAAATATACGTTCTGCTTAAAGGTTACATAAACAGATTAGCAATAACATAAGTTACCATGGACAAGTGGCAGTTATATCCAAACGCACGAACATCTTCTGAATCAGCATCCGATGTCACCAGCAGCTCCGCTCCAAAATCTGCGCGCAATGTGCAGAAGTGCAATATCAGTACAACTGACCCCATGTACTGGTAAGTATTTTATCTCACCTCGTCGAAGTAGTGACAAGACTTTTAGTTAAAAGATGTGTATTGTTATAACATGTGCATTAGATTAACAGTAAAAACAGCTTAAAGCGTAACAGATAAAAGTACCGTATACAACTCGGCGAGACAGTCAACAATTACTAAAAGAAATCATAGTAGAAGATTTACAATCTTTCTTGGTATAAGAAGTATATCCAAGATATCACGTCAAACGGCACGGTAACACCCTTCGTGCTTCTATCTCTGCCTTACCATATGTATATATAATTTATTTGTGACAAATCAATTAGCACGACAACACCCTTCATGCATTCAACTCATCCTCCCAAATGTACGAGTAACAGAACCAACCAGATGATAGAAATATCGATAACAGAAATTGCAAAGTGAGAAATACGCAAGTACAACAATGGACAAGGATACACATGTGGGCAACAGTAAAAGACTAAGCGAAAAGCACGTGAGTAATAACAACAATTGAAAAACAAAGAAATATCAACTTTGATTAACTAGCACATTGAAGGCCTATGTACAAATATAATAAATAAGACGGAAATACATGATTTTTACAAGTTGACAGGTAAGGGCATGATAGGCTAACTTGGTGGAAGGCTTATACTAAAGTGCAACAGAATAGATGCAACATGAGTATAATTATAAAAGTAGGAAATAGGCATTTGCAAGTTAAGCAAGCAGAAGGTATGAGCAACACAACAACAATTGAAATAGATATCAATGACAGAACAATAGCAACAAGTCACATAAGATCTATAATTATGACAATAACAGTTCAAGGTAAAGACATGAACGTATACACGGAAGACTGATATCAAACATAATGCATGTCCCTCATCCTCGCCTGCACGGAAACACCCATCGTGCCATTTTATATTCATTGTTATGTGAGGAAGAGTGTAAAACACGAAGGGTGATGATGTGCCATTTCATTTATATTGTTATGATTGTGTGTTATCGTGAGCAATAAAAACCCAACTTGTATTAAAAAAAATTAGTATTAGGTATGGTATTTGGTATTTTAAAATAAAATACCAAAATACCGATAGCGTACCTAAATATATATTATATTACACAATACATATTTTTTAATTATAATATTTTACGTTTCTCTAAGTTCATCAATTAACTCTAAGAAAGTAACAAGACATTTCTCTAAGTTTTCTCTCTCTAGGTTGGTATATGTTGGTTTTGGACAAAACTTTTGTCAACAAACGTTTTTAGTTTTGTACTTTTGAGTACGTTAATTAAGAATATTACCGTCTATGACTATATGCACTAGTTAGTATTCAAACTGAATAAACCGAAGTTACCAAACTGAACAAACCGAAATCGAAAGGAGAAAAATTGAACTATACCGAATTTAATTAGGTACGGTACTAGTATAGCATTTTACGAAACCGAATACCAAACTAAAATGTCTAAATATCGTACCGTACCGATCGACGAACACCCCTATTAAGATCTATCCAATGGTGANCCCCCCCCCCCCCCCAAAAAAAAAAACTCTTCAACTCTACAATTCTAATTGACTATTTAAGATAAGCAAATTCCTTATTCCTTAGCATATTTGTATCAATGTAATTGTGTAGTTATCTTTGAACTGTATGTAATAAATGAGGACATATCAATTTTTTGTGTATTGCTTTCTAAGTATCGTGGTGATGAAGACAATGTTTGTTTCTCTTTAAATATTTTGTCCCATTAGGTTTATTTTTTACTAAGAAACTTTTGTCAATTTATTAATTATTATAACTTATAATTATATGCTTATCATAAAATAAATTATATTTATAATAAATATTATCTTATCTAAGCACAGTTATATTTAAAACTAAATGACAAATAGAATATTTTTTATTTGAATCGATCTAGAATCTAAAATTTTGAAGAAATTATGCCCTTATAAGTGTAAACAAGTCTAAGGTTATTTAAGTCATTTAAACATAAAAAGAGCTAATCAACACTTTTTTTATCAAATATTACACCAACTTATTATCAATTTCAGCACTTGTATCCAAACACGTAACTGCTTATTTATTAAATCAGTTTCAGCACTTAAAAATGCTTTTCAGCCACTAATGCTTATTAACTACTTTAGATCAATTAATCCAAACAAGCCCATAGCCTTGTCATTAACAAATAAAAATTTTACCTCATATAACAAATATTGATACTTTATTTTTCTATTATATAGAAAGAGCAAAGATAAGTCGACCACGGGCATCATTGCAAATCTAACTTTATTTAAGGGAAAATTGATAATTCGTTACAACAATTAAAATGGAACTCTAGAAGGATCGCTTTTTCTTTCTCATCTCTAACAAAAAAAGAGCACCAACGTCACTTTTCTTCATCTTCTCATCCACGTAAGCTTTCCCTTTGAATTTTGCAAATTTCTCAATGTTGTCTTCTTCGATCTTTTCAATTTTTTGGTCTTCTCATGTTATATTTGTGTTGATTTTGCTCGATTCTTTGTACAACTCCAGTCTTTTTTGCTTCATTGTTGTTTCCTTAACATAGTTTTTTTTCTTTTTTAATTTTATTAGGTCGTCCTCTCTGTATTTCCAACAGCAACTTCTTGTTTCTGCCTCTCCCTCTCCCTCTCCTTCTCATGTAATTCTTGAGGCTGGCATGTACATTATTTTTGGTTTTTGTGTTGCTTTCAAATATGTGAAGAAGATTTTCATTTTCTCAGAAATAAGAACTCTGTAATTGAACTATAATTAGATTTTAAAGAAGTGTGCTATACTGCAACAACAATTAATTTTCTTTTCATATTATTATATATAATTTGCTATTAACTGATATGATAGCTTCTATCACCGGACGCTCTTCATTACCTGTCATCTCTATTGGTTGTGGTTGAACTACGATGTCCAACTCTCTTTCTATTCTCGTTCTAGCTTCGAATTCCTTCCTCACTCTATGAAGTGTTTGTTCAATTTTATCAAAAGGAAGGAGGCTGTGTAACTACCCGGTCGGTCGCTACGTAGAACTTGCATTATAAATTACTCTTACTGACTTGTCATAGGTTGGTTATACTGTTCTTGATGTGTTAGAGTTGGTAGGCTCAAAATCGGAATGGTTGTGGTGAGAATTTAGCCATTTAGTCTTAAAAATAGCCTTAAAATGGGAAAAGTCAACTGAGGGTTGACTTATTGGTAAACGACCTCGGAATGCGGATTTTATGGCTTGGATAGCTTCGTTAGGTGATTTGGAACTTAGAAGTGTGTTCAGAATATTTTTGTGAGGACCGCTGTAGAATTAAGCTTGAATTGGCGAAAATTAGTTTTCGGTGATTTCCGATCGGCAGTGAAAAATAGGCTATCAGGGTCGGAATGGAATTCCGGAAGTTGAAACAGGTTTGTAATGTCATTTTGGATATGTCTGCAAAATTTCAGGTCAATCGGAGTTTTTTTGGATAGTTTCGGCATCGTTGGAGGATTTTAAAAATTTCAAAGTTCTTAGGCGTGAATTTGATGTGATTTTGGTGTTTTGATGTTATTTTTAGTGTTACGGGAGTGCAACTAAGTTTGAATGATCATATATGATATGTTGGTATATTTGGTTGGGGTCCCGAGGGGCTCGGGATTTATTTCGGGTAATTAACAAAAAATTTAAAGTTGGTAAAATGCAGCTTCAGCTGCTGGTGCTGGTGTAACCGCAGGTGCGGGTCCGCAAGAGCGAGCAAAGCTCCGCAGATGCAGAATTTGGGAGGCTCAGCAGAGGATAGCAGGTGCGGGAGGAGGATCGCACCTGCGAAGTCGCAAGTGCGGAGAAGGGGTCGCAGGTGCGGACCTGGGACTGCAGGTGCGGGTTCGCATGTGCGCTTAAGTGGCCGCAGGTGCGGAACCACTGTTCAGAAAGTATAAAAACCTGCCTTCGCGATTTTTAACCCTCTTTTCACCATTGTTGTATGGGTTCCGAGGTTTTTGGGTGATTTTGAAGAGGGAAACGTTGGTTCATCATTGAGGTAAGGGTTTTGGACTTAATAATTCAACTATATGTGATTAGAGACCTTATATTAGTGTTTACTTATGAAAATCAGTAGGAAAAAGGTGTGGTTAGGGCTTGAGATTTTGAGACCTTTAGGGGTCGATTTGAGGGGTCAAACGAACTCCGATTTTAGCGTTCTTGATATGTACGGACTCGTGAGATGATGAAGAACATTTTGGTATAAAATTTATCGGGTTCCGAGATGTGGGCCCGGGGGTCGGATTTTGAGCTAAATTAGGTACTTTTCAATTGGAATTCATTCCTTAAGCATAATTTGATGATAAAAATCTGAACTTGGTAGATTTGGAGCACTCAGAGGCCGAATTTAGAGGCGAAGGCACTGCGGAATAGTATTTTAGTCGATTTTGAGGTAAGTATCATTTCCAAACTTGGTTCTGAGGATTCGAAACCCCGAGCTAAATGATTTATGACTATTCTTGAGGTGACGCACATGCCAAGTGACGGGCGTGCGGGCGTGCACCGAGTATTTGTGGCCTGGCTTATCCCATGGCACCGCTTAGTGATTATTCCCTGATGATATATGTACTTCTGTTAATATGGTAATTGTGAACCTGTTAGAAATCATGTTAAGTATAAATTCTAGGCTTCACACTGAAAATGCTGAGATCCGAGTGGTCGTATATTACTGTCTCATTTTGTGATTATTTAATTTCATATACTCAGTCCCGTTATAGCATATCACTTCATATCTCAGTCTTGGTATCGTTAATTATATGCATATTTATCATTGTTTCGGGCTGATGAATGCATCTGTGATCCATATGAGTGAGACTGAAGAGTAATGACTGAATGAGGCCGAAAGCCTGTTATTGAGACAGTTATGAGATTGGACTACACACCGCGTCCATATTAGATCATGCCTTCGTTGGCTTGATATGGCGCTTGGGCCACTAGGGCCCTTCCGGAGTCTTTACACCCCCAGTGAGCGCATTGATATTGAGGGATGGATTTTCCCTGGGGATGGATCGTGTCCGAAGTGGATGTTATGTGAGAGATGGATCGTCCCTGGACATGGATCTTGTCCGAGTGTTGTATTCCGGAGATAGACTTTCTCTGTGGGGCTGGATTGGCCTTTTTCCTCAGTACGGAGTGACTACGGTCACCGGTGTTTATGCATATTCCGGGATGGAACTTCCTTGGGCCTGAGAGCCATATATAGTACTGAGTGGACTTCTATGGGAGAACTGTGAGCACTATGTGCATATCCACACTAGTTTCATACATATATTTTATGGTGGCATGTAGAATATACTGGCATACTTGACATATTTACTCATCCTGGTAAACTGTTAGCATGTCTAAATTCTGTATATTGTTTATTGTAAAATTTTGAGGTTTTTTCCGTCACTACCCCTCAGCCCATAGTTTGGGTTCGTTACTTCTGAGTTGTTGTACTCACGTTACCCCCTGCACCTCGTGTGCAGATTCAGGTACACCAGGACACCGACAGTGGATATTGAGCAGCGGACAGAGTTTTCATTGGAGTTGTCTAGGTAGCAGCTGGCGATTGCGACATCGTCTTCTCTTTCTTATTCTACCTGTTTTTCTTTATTTTGAGACAATATTGTCCATTTCTCCTTTTCTTTCGCTTTATGTTATAGTAGCTCATGACTGAGTGACACCGGATCCGGGATTGGAGGTTTAAATTTAGTTTTTCAAATATTATTTTTAAACTTCAGATTCTTAGTATTATCAATAAATTCGTTTAAAATTATATGTTTACTGAAAATTGAATTTAGCTTAGTTAAAAAGGGCGGCTTTCCTGGTTCCACGACACGCGCCATCACGACTTCGAAATTGGGTCGTGACAGGTTGTTTGCGCTTCTACTCCTCCGCATTCAAGAGAAGAGCATGCGTTAAAACAAACAAGGCAAATTGAAAATTAAAACTTGAACAAATAAGTAATAAAAGCTTAACTCATTCAAGTATCTAATTTCTAATTCCCCGGCAACGGCGCCAAAAACTTGTTGCGACCAAATACACCCACGCAAGTATACGTGGTCGTCAAGTAATAGAGTAGTGAGTAGAGTATCGTTCCCACAAAGACTTATGATTAGATTTCGACTGATTCAAACTAAAATAACTTATTGATTCAAGATATTTCTTACAAAATAAATAATCTACTAATTTACTACCTCCAAAACTATCAAGTAATGAAATAACTAGAAATCAACCACAATTTCGGATAACAATCAATAGGAGATAATATTTCAGGGTCACGGGTTAGCTAACAATCGTGTTGTGTTCTTAGCTTAAAATGACTAATTGATTTATCTAGGTTGTTGATTGACATGGTTGATATTACTCATAAGAATCTGTCGTGTTCTTACTCACCTATTCAAGTTAACTTAATGCCTATATGTCTATGGAATTAAGATTAACAAGAATGCATTTGCACTTCATGTATTTCAACCAAGCAAGGCAAGTAGGTATATGTCTATCCTAATTGCGAATATGTTCCCCGATGCTCAGGTTCGAGAACCTGCTCTATTTAATTCTATATAATTCCCACTTTCGAGTTCAACTCTAGATTTGTAGATAGTATTTCACTGTTAGCTACTCAACAAAATAATTTTAAAAAAATTAAATAAACAACCCAATATGATAAAATCAACTTCGTCAAATTAAACTTCAAACATCAACATTCATGTATCCTCATGACCCTATAACAATAAGGTTCTTAACCACTCATGTTCATACAATCATCAAAATTAATGTTTTCAAACATAAAATCAATGAATAGAAGAAGAAGAAGAATGGAAGAATTGCTCAAATTCGTGCTCCTGAGTGTTTTGTACTTTTGTTCTTCTCCCAAAATCACGTCCAGGGCAGTGTGGGGCGCTGGCCCTGGCACTCAAATATTTTGCATTCTGGAAACTGCGCCACAACCAGAGTCGCCCTCAAAATTGCCTTTTGTCTTTTTGCTCCGATTTTGCTCCAATTCACGCCATTTCATCCCAAATTGCATCCGAATGGTTCCTACACATAGAAATACCATAATTTAGAACAAATCATCATATTAAACATCTTAAATCTACGAGACATGAGCAAAATGTGAGGCGATTTATACTAAAATATGCATACATTAAGTCGATTATCAACACCCCATACTAGTATGATGACCCAAGGGGTCATTTTATGAACTAAGACTCCATTCTAGGCTTGAATTAGCGAAAGTTAGAAATTTAGCGATTTTGGTCGACAGTGGAAAATTAGGTATCGGGGTCGGAATGGAATTTCGGAAGTTGGAATAGGTTCGTAGTATCATTTTTGATGCGTGTGCAAAATTTGAGTTCATTCGGACGTGGTTTGGTAGGTTTAGACGTCGTTAGCGAATTTTGAAAGTTTAGAAGTTCTTAGGCTTGAATCTGAGGTTGATTTGGTGTTTTCTTGAGTGTTCTGGAAGTTCGACTAAGTTCGAGTAGTGGTATATGACTTATTTGAATTATTGATTGAGGTATCGAGGGTTTCGAGTGAGTTTCGGATAGGTTTGGGTTGTGTTGTGCTCGTTTTTCTTATGTTTCGACGTTGTTTCTTCAAGCATATATGATATCATATTGAACAAATAAGCTTTGGTTTCTGTTTTAGTTGAATTATTAGACCCGTATCATCATTACCGACCCGTAACAAAAAGAATCATTGAATCTGGACATCGTATGAGGATTTTATGGTCATTTTACTAAGGTTGCCAGATATTTCAGATTAATTACGAAATTACCACTGACGACGTATTTAAAAATCTGTGCTATTTGCAAATATTAAAACCTACATATCTCCTTCATTATAAGGTCAAATTGGGTGATTCAAAAGTCCAACTTGACTAGAATTTCACAAGAAATCCATTGGAGGCATAAAAAGATAGTTTCGAGACCGTTTGGCACGAGAAACGAAGTAGAATAGCTGGAAGAAAAATATATAAAATAAGGGTTTGTTCATTCGGTCATATTTTGAGTTGGGGAGCTCGGATTTGAGAGATTTTGGAGGCGTTTTTCACCATAGGGATTCGGGTAAGTGTTCTTTACTCGTTTTTGGTTATGTTTCATGATTCCATCTTCATTTTTGGGATTTGATTGATGATTTTAAAGTGAAATTGAGGGAGTTACGGCTTGAGTTTGGAGAGTTTTAGGTAGGGATTTGAGGGACCAAACGGAGTTCGATTTTGATAAAATTTATATGGTTAGACTCAGGAGAGGAAGAGGGTTTCTATTCTTCCATTTTTGACTGATTTCGATATGTGGGCCCGGCGGTCGGGTTTTGGCCGATTTCGAATTTTTGTCATATTTTGTAGTTTTTATTGTGGAATTCGATTCGTTAACCTATGTTGATGGTATTAATCTGATTATGATTAGATTCAAGCGGGTTAGAGCAAGAATCTAAAGGAAAAGCTGTAATTGAGCAGTGAGTGGCCTGCGAATTTGAGGTAAGTGCTTGGTTTAACCTTGACTAGAGGGAATAGGAATCCCCAACTTAATTGCTATGTGATCTTTCATGTGTGTGGTGTATAGGTGAGGTGACGAGTATCTATGCACCACCAAGTTGTCTGTTAAGCATGATCCCTTCCCGTTTCCCATGTATTCGATTCATGGCTTAATTGTTTTATGCTCATTGATGTTTCTATGACTACTTGGCTTGGTTAACTTGTTGTTAAGTCTTGTTTCCATTATTTTGGAAGTTTTGGTTATTTCCTTGGTTTCTTTGTAGTTTATAAAGGTTGAGCGGGTTGACATTATTTTACGAGATGTTCATATTCCTTTTGGTTTCATTTTGAGATTATATTGGTGAAGTTTATGAGAAAATACAGTTTCTTGTTTATAATTGTTGAGATAAAAATATTGTGAAAGGCTTGGCCTAAATTGTGAAATTATTTATAAATAAAGTGATATGATATGTCTGGTGGGAGCGGGTTGCACGCTGCAACAAGGAGTAATAAAGGTGGATAGGTGGGATCGGGTTGCACGCCGTAACAGGAGTACTAAGGGTGATATATATATAGGGAGGAGCAATAAGGGTGGATAGGTGGGAGCGGGTTGCACGCCGCAACAAGGAGCAATAAGGGAGGACACTTATATTTTACTGATTTTCAAAAAAGAAAAAAGGACTTGAAAGCTTACTGTTTTACTCTACTATTTCTCACATTTTGCACTACTCTTATTTTAAAGTTAAAGATTGGAAATTTTGAAAAACTTACGTGAAGAATTGGTTATAGCTGAAACCTGAGAAAGGTGACTGAGTTATTTTAATTGTTGCTACAGTTATTGTTTTTTTGTTTTAGAATTTCCTTCTTGCTTTATTTTATATTGTTCACATGTTATATTGTTAATGCTCCGCCATAGCCTCGTCACTACTTCGTCGAGGTTAGGCTCGGCACTTACTCAGTACATAGGGTTGGTTGTACCAATACTACACTCTGCACTCTTTTGTGCAGATCCAGGACCGTCCAGCGTTAGAGACTTTAGTAGCGGTCATTCATCATTTGTAGACACGAGGTATATTTGTCGGCGTTCGCAGATTCCTGGAGTCTTTTCCTAGTTTGTAGAGACTGTTTTATTTCACCTAAAACAGATATATTATTTCTTTCAGCCCCATTATTTGTAGTATTCTTAGAAGTTCGTGAATTGTGACACCATNATATATATATATATATATATATATATATATATATATATATATATATATATATATATATATATATATATATATGTATATATTTAGTTTGTGGCTCAGTTTATATATTCGTTTATCATTTCTTATATATGAAGTTATTAGTTGGAAATCGTTAGATTTAATTTACTTTAAATTGTCTTATTGCGTTTAATTAAATATCCAAAAAATAGCTAACGAATTCTAACATTGGCTTGCCTAGCAAGTGTGGTGTTAGGCGCCATCACGATCTCTAAGGTTGGGAATTTGGGTCGTGACACTTAGACTCTTGCTCGTCCTCGAGCAATGGAACTATATAAACACCCCTAAAACATGATTAACATTGTGAAAGAGGACTTCACAATTAATTCAATCAAACACCCTACCTTTTGACTATAATCGATATTGGCAATTAAGCATGAACACGCAATTTTCACATTCTTCCCGCTTTTAAATAGCCAAGTCTACTCAATATTCTTCAAGCAACTCAATCAACTCAAGCAACCTCTCCACAACCACCTTACCTCAAAAAACAACTTGTTACCACTAAGAATCCTCAGCTTGCACACTCACCCAACACAAAAAAGTGTACAACATCATCAATCAGTCATGAGACCAAGTGCCCTCACCACAAGAAAAAGAGTGAATATCAAAGTAGTCCACACATTCAAATATGTCATTGAACATAAATTATGGACATTACACAATTGAACAAAATTCACTCACTCTCACAAAGAATTCATGTGCATCCCATGGTTGTACCATAAGCTTGCCCGTAGTGTACATCTCTAGTAATCTAAGCTAGCCAAATCTAGGATCAATTAGGACTTTAAGGATGTAATGTAGGATAAGGTACGGGTAGGATACATTTAGGAATAGTGACTAACCCTCCTAAGCACTTTAATACAATACACTCGAAAATCAAGCTCAATTTCTTTTCAACCCATTTACTTGTCATACACCATATATGACATAGCCCTCTTTTCAATTGAGCACCTCTATGGATTCACTAGCACGAATGAGAAAGCTTAGGAGATGTGTATCTTTTGACAGTATTTGAACTTTTATTTGCTTTTTCTTGCAACATTTTTTTTTCTTTTTCTTCACACACTTCATACATTGAACAACAATAGCTAGTGACCTTCTTTCATAATTTTAGTGCACCTTAAGAGTCCTTCCAAGGTTACACTCAACCACCACTCCTCACTCTCTCCCCTTACTTCTTTTAGCTACTAAGTGCCTTAGGAGGTAAAGTTTCAACAATCTCGCATTAAGAACAAAGTAGGAGTACGGCTTGTAGTGTGGCTGCCAAGGAAATGGTCTATAGGCTCAAAGGGCTAGCAACAGAAAGATTTTATTTGTCAGTGCCAAGCACCTTTATGGTCAAGCAAGAAACGCCTACGCCATCTCCTAGACTAGTATAACTTAATGATTCCCCGTTGATTAACACACGGGGCAAGTTCTAGACCACACAGGATAGAACAGAATATCAAAAATCCTTACACACGCATGGCACTTGACTCACTCAACACGGCTCTGTGAGACTCTCAAGTCAAGCAAGCATAGGAAGTTGAAAATTTTTAAGCATAAATGCACTAGGTAGCATACAAGTCAATCAACTGAGAAAAAGGCGTCACAAAGTAAGCTACTTAATTTACTTGGGCATTACAATTCAAATCATATATGCAGGAAGACAGAGCGTATGCCATAACTTAACTTGACAACATCAAACATGTCAATAGGCACCTCAGAGCAATCTCAGTTTTCTCCCTTATCCTACTCCTAGAAAAATAATAATACCAAAAGAAACTAAACTAGAATACCCGGTTCGAGCTACACCCTTGGAAAAGAACCGGTGTCGAAATAAAAACCAAGGATACTACATAACTACCTAAAAAATAAAATAAACTCTTTTTGGTATTTTTAATCGGACTTAAATCCTTCAAGAAAACTGTCCAGGAGATCCATCGTCGGGAAAAATCTAATTTTTCTACTTTTTTTCTCCAGATTTTTCATAGCTACTAAAATACTACACAACTACTAAAACAAAAATAAGAAGTTAACATTTTTCTATATCCTACTACTAATTATCTAGAGAGTTCTCTCACCCCACACTTAAAAGAGTGTAGTGTCCCCAATGCACAAATAAAGCAAAACAATAACGATGATGGACAAAAAACTCCCTGAAAGGCCGAAGCAATAGCGGCTCACGGGGTACTCAGACTTCCCCCAAGCATGATCCTTTGTGTGGGCACCCCACACTTAGTTTTCACCATCTAACTGAATTTTGCATTTTTCCAATGGCTTTGCTTCAAATCTTTATAATCCTACAAAACAAAAACAAAAACTACAACAATAATAAGATAAAAAAATAAACATAAAAGAAAGCAGTAAAGATGGGTTGCCTCCCATCAAGCGCCTGATTTAATGTCACAGCACGACACTACTACTCTGCTCAGGCTAGGAACTTTATCTTCTTCTTTCTCCCATTAAGCGTAGCCTTTTTACACGGTCTCAGAAGGTCTCCTCTTTCATCGATGGCTCTTTTCTCAATCATCCTTACACACTCATCTTGCAACACCACCTCCTCCAACTCAGTTGTCCCATCTGAATCACAACAATTCATATAAAGACTCTGCTCTATCCCTTTTAGGTCTACCAGAGTAATCATGCACAAGATTTCATAATGCTTAGGGAGCTTAAGTGCCTTGTACACATTAAAAGTTATTTCCTCATCGCCAACTCTCATCTTCAACTTCCCTTCCCTAACATCAATAAGTGCTTCACCAGTAGCTAAGAATGGTCACCCCAAAATAATAGGTACTTCCTCATCTGCATCGTAATCAAGAACAATAAAATCAGCAGGAAGAATAAACTTTCCCACTCGAACTAACACATCCTCAATAATTCTTTCTGGCATAACTAATGATCTATCAGCCAACTGCAAAGTGATTGTAGTAGGTCTAAGAACCCCCATTCTGAGTTGCTTGAACAAAGAGGATGGCATCAAATTTATACTAGCCCCTAAATCACATAGGGATCTACCAACTTCTTGCTTACCGAGAGATATAGGAATTGTGAAACACCCAGGATCCTTCAACTTAGGAGGAAATTTACTCTGAACTCTAGCACTGCACTCTTCATTAAGTGAAACTGTTTCAAAATCTGTATGTCTTCGCTTATTTGCCACAATATCTCTGAAATACTTTGCATACTTAGGTATTTCCTGCAAAATTTCCACCAAAGGAAAATTCACACGCACTTGGCTCAAAATATCTAAGAATTTCTTGTACATAGCATCATCTTTTTTCTTTTGCAGTATTTGTGGAAACGAAGGTGGTGGCCTTGTCACAGTTTCTGGATTTTCTTTATTATTCTCCTTAACGGGCTTAGGAACTAATTCTCCTTCAGGACTAGCTGTATACTTCTTTTTCTGTGGAACTTCTTCTAATTCTCTTCAATTTCTCAATCTAACCACATTGACTTGAGCCTTAGCCTTAGTATCACTTGGAAGAGCGCCTGCAGGTCTAGTGTTTTGATTTGTTGCTAACTGCCCCATCTGCCTCTCAAGATTTCTGAAATCGGTCCTGAGTTGTTGATTGTCAAGCAACTACTTCTTCAACAAGTCATTCGTACTCTCTTCTATTTGTTGGGGTGGCTTCTGAAGTTGATCGAAATTTCCTTGAGGCCTATAATGATTCGGAGTCGGCTAGTTTCCACCCCATGAGAAGTTAGGATGATTCCTCCAATTTGGATTGTATGTATTCCCATATTGTGCATGTTGATTCATCGGACCTATGTTTTGTTGCCCCGCATAGTATATAGATTCGGGATTCGTGGGGCACATGTCACTCATATGACTGTCACCACATAGTTCGCAGCAAATAGACATTTGTTGTACATGTTGCATCTATTGTGTTTGTTGCATTGTAATTATGTTCATCTGATTTGCCAGCTTTGCAATATCTTTTCTCATGGCTGATAATTCATCAAGCTCAATCACCCCGGTTGCCTTCTGTTTAATTGATCTTCTTGAGTCCCCATCTCCTTGCCAATTATGATCATTAGCACTGAAGTTATTTAGCAAGAGTTGAATTTCACTGTACGGCCTCGCCATGCAACTACCCCCACAAGCTGAATCAAGATTCATCTTTGATGTCTCGTCTAGCCCATCAACAAAAGTGTGCCCCAATACCTCATCAGTCTGACAATCATGCGGGCAGTCTCTGAGTAGCTTCTTGTATCTTTCCCAAGCTTGACAAAGTGTCTCGTCGTCCCGTTGTTGGAACCCAAGAATTTGGCTCCTTAGTGATTTTGTCTTCTTAGTAGGGAAAAACTTGATTAAGAATTTCCTTGCCAAATCATCCCAAGTGCGGATTGAGTTCGCGGGCTCATTTTGCAACCATTCCTTTGCTTCCCCCATCAGTGAAAAGGGAAATAGTGTTAGCCAGACATAGTCCTTGAAAATGTTCGAATAATTGTAGGTGTCCGTAATTTCCAAGAATTTCTGAATATGCCTCTGTGGGTCTTCATGAGATAGACCCACATATTTCCCTGTGGACTGAATCAGTTGTACCATATATTGTTTGAGTTTAAAATGCCTCGTGATATCAGGCTTCACAATAGCCTGAGTCATATTAGCAAGACAGGGCCTTGCGGCTTCTATCACCGGACGCTCTTCATTACCTGCCATCTCTATTGGTTGTGGTTGAACTACGATGTCCAACTCTCTTTCTATTATCTTTCTAGCTTCGACTTCCTTCCTCACTCTATGAAGTGTTTTGTTCAATTTCTGGATCAAAATGAAGGAGGTTGATTGCGCTTCTACTCCTCTGTATTCAAGAGAAGAGCATGCGTTAACACAAACAAGGCAAACTGAAAATTAAAACTTGAACAAATAAGTAATAAAATCTTAACTCAGTCAAGTAGCTAATTTCTAAGTCCCCGACAACGACGCCAAATACTTGTTGCGACCAAACACACCCACGCAAGTATACGTGGTCGTCAAGTAATAGAGTAGTTAGTAGAGTACCGTTTCCCCGAAGACTTATGATTAACTTTCGACTGATTCAAACTAAAATAACTTATCGATTCAAGATATTTCTCACAAAATAAATAATCTACTAAATTACTACCTCCAAAACTATCGGGTAATGAAATAACTAGAAATCAACCAAATTTCGGATAACAATCAATAGGAGATAATATTTCAGGGTCACGGGTTAGCTAACAATCGTGTTGTGTTCTTAGCTTAAAATGACTAATTGATTTATCTAGGTTGTTAATTGACATGGTTTATATTACTCATAAGAATCTGTCGAGTTCTTACTCGCCTATTCAAGTCAACTTAATGCCTATATTTCTATGGAATTAAGATTAACAAGAATGCATTTGCACTTCATGTATTTCAACCAAGCAAGGCAAGTAGGTATATGTCTATCCTAATTGCGAATCCGTTCCCCGATGCCCAGGTTCGAGAACCTGCTCTATTTAATTCTATATGCAATCTAGAATTTCCACTTTCGAGTTCAACTCTAGATTCGTAGATAGTATTTCACTGTTAGCTAGTCAGCAAAATAACTAAAAACAGAATTAAATAAACAACCAAATATAATAAAATCAACTTCGTCAAATTAAACTTCAAACATCAACATTTATGTCACGACCCCAAATCCTAACAGGTCGTGATGGCGGCTAGCTAGCCAACCATCTCAGTACTACGCATTTGTTTAATTATAAAAGTTCATAATTTAATAATAAGCAGCAACCATAGCATAGAATAATGTAATTAAGTCTTAGCGTCCCAATAATAGTCTAACAACTCTAAACAAAACCTCCCAAGACTGGAGCCAATAGTTATGAGCATCTAAGAATAAAATAAATCTAACTCTGCTCATACTATAATATACGTCTCCGAATCAATTGCTAAAACTAAATAAGGAAGGGAAATGGAGAAGTTGTGGATGTTGGGCATCTACCTCGAAATCCCGTGAACTGATGCTACGAGCAAGGACAGCTACTGCTCCGGAGATTCACCTGAATCTTTGCACAGAGGCACAGGGAGTCTTTGTGAGTACGCCAACTCAGTAGTAATGAAAATAAATCACATTCTGAGAATTTTAAAACACACAGTACAAATAAACAATTTCACAAAAGCCAGTAAAACACCAAGTCACCAGGTAGTATTCGTCAAATACATAAGTTCGAAATCAGTTTCCAGAAATCCTTTGAAACAAGTGTAATATCAGTATATCTCAGTAAAACTCTCACTAAAAATCAGTTTGAAAACGAAGTAAATCATAGTTCGAAAACTTAGTAAAATCATCATAAATCTTCCCCTCGGGCTAAAATCATTTCTCGTAACAATTTCCCCTCAGGCATTCTCACAATCACTCAGCAATAGCCCCGCGGGCAATAATCATCACTCAGTAACAGCCCCGCAGGCAATAATCATCACTCAATAGGTACCTGTGGTCTTTGGGGGGTGTGTACAGACTCCGGAGGGGCTCCTACTGCCCAAGCGCTATAACAACATACGCCTGAAAACCTCTCACAATATAGGACTGAAAGCCTCCCTCATATCCTCACAATATAGACCTGAAAGCCTCCCTCATATCCTCATAATATAGGCCTGAAATCTTCACTCAGCCAGACACTCACGATTTGCCCCTCAGGCCATAAACATACCGGGTTCTCGACCCAAAACAATATTTCATTTTTCAATAAATAGTATTAAAATACTCTGAGTGTCAAAACAATTTAGCAGGAAAAGACTGAGTGTAAGAATTATAACATATCAGTGAGGAAAATATAGTAAACACAACCCCCAAGGGGAAAACAGATCGGCACTAGGCCCCAAACACGGCTTACATCCCAAATCATATCATTATAAAATAATACTAATTAAGCATAGGCTTAAAGTCGGTTTAGCAACTCAATAGTCGCCTAAATAGGAAGACATTTCCAAAGTTTCAACCTTTGCATTTCAAAACCCATGAAAGGGTGATAGTCCGGGGTTTCATACCCTCGGGACAGGATTTAAAGACATTACTTACCTCAAAACTAGCCCGGAAACTATTCCGCAACATGCTTGCCTCCCGTATCAACTTCTGAAGGCTCCGAATCTACCAAGTTCAGATTTTTATCATCAATTTATGCTTAAGGAATAAATTCCAATCGAAGAATATCAAATTTAGCTCAAAACCCCGAATTTGGTCAAAGCCCGACCTCCGGTACCGCGTCCCGAAATGCAGAATTTTTTATAAAAAACTGTTCTTCATCATCTCACGAGTCCGTACATATAAAGAACACTAAAATCGGAGTTCGTTTGACCCCTCAAATCAATCCCTAAAGGTCTCATAATCTCAAGCCCTATACCCACCTTTTTCTACTGATTTTCATGAATTAATACTGAGATTAAGTTCTATAATCACCCATAATTGAATATCAATAATAAAATTGCTTACCTCTATTAAGAACACTGATTTTATCCTTCAAAAATCGCCTCAAAAGCTCTCTTCCGTACAACAATGGTGTAAAAATATGCTAGGGTCGCGGAAGGTCTAATTTATATTTTTCCCCAGGGTTTCCGCACTTTTGACCCACTTACTCGCACATGCGAGACCGCACTTGCGGTACCCTAACGGCACTTGCGACCCTTCCGTACCTACAACCCACTGCCCGCTCCTGCGGGCCCGCACCTGCGGTCAAACTTCCGCAAGTGCGGTTACACCAGCACCAGCAGCTGTATTGCTGCAATTTCCAAGCCCAAACCTCCGTTAAGCACTGAATTCAATCCCGAGGCCCTCAGAACCCCAACCAAACATACTAACACGTCACATAACATCATTCAAGCTTATTTTCACTCTCAAAACACCAAAACTAACATCAAAATACCAAAATTACATCGGATTCAAGCCTAAGAACTTTGAAATTTCTAAAATCCACCAATGATTGCCGAAACTATCCAAAACAACTCCGATTGACCTGAAATTTTGCAGACATATCCAAAATGATATTACAAACCTGTTCCAACTGTCGGAATTCCATTCCGACCCCGATAGCCTATTTTCCATTGCCGACCGGAAATCATCAAAACTAACTTTCGCCAATTCAAGCCTAATTCTACACCGGACATCGCAAAATTATTCTGAACACACTCCTAGGTCCCAAATCACCTAAAGAAGCTATCCGAGCCATAAAATTTGCATTCCGAGGTCGTTTACCAATAAGTCAACTCTTAGTTGACTTTTCCCATTTTAAGGCTGTTTTTTAAAGGCTAAATGACTGAACTCTCACTACAACAATTCGATTTCAAGCCCATCAAATCTAACACATCAATAACAGAATAACCAACCTATGACAAGTCAATAACAAGAATTATAATGCAGGTTCTATGTAACAACGGACCGGGTCGTTACATTCTCCCCCTCTTAAACAAACGTTCGTCCGTGAATAGGTTTAGAAACATACCTGGAGTCTCAAACAAGTGGGGATATTTGCTCTGCATATCCCGCTCGGTCTCCCAAGTATCCTCCTCCACTGGCCAAAATTTGATCACGCTCAACTATGTCTTGTAGAAGACTAAGCGGGCGTTGCAAATATAA